>PVJX010013757.1:0-46684 GCA_004027295.1 Dolichotis patagonum
TCTGTTTCATGAATTCTAGGTTTTTCCTGAATTCTTCATTAAATTTTTCTCTCCATTTTTGTTCCTCCATTCTTCTGTCTGTGTCTTCTTGAGAGGTGCCCAGCCCTTCTTTTATTAATCTACTTATCTCTTGTTTAATTTGAATTAATATTTCAGTTTTGGTCCCGCTTACAAGGTCCTGAAGATATCTCTTTATGTCTGCTAACGCTGTGTTTGATGTTGCACTATTGCTGCCCTCAATCTCTTTTGTATTTACCTCTCCTGGATCAATGTTCTCAGGGTTGAGGGCTGGGAGTTCTTATTTCTCCCTTTCGTCATGTTTTTGGTTCCTTCCATACAAGTGTACAGTGTAATTCTCAGTCCCTTTTCTTGTTGGTTAAGGCTCCTCCAGAGGGCGCAGGCTAGGAGCTTTAGCCCTCTTCAATAGGTTATCAGAGATTAGAGTTCACCCACGGGCAGTGTGCACTAGCTCCTCCCCTCCAGGCCAGTCAACCCCTGCAGGCCTTCACTGTGTCAGCGTGCACTGATCTCAGGGAAGTATTAATTGTAGCCACTCACTGTCTCCCCGCCAGGGGTGAGGCCTAATCCAAGCAGATCCCACCAATCCGCTGGGCGAGGGGAGCAACCAGCTGAAGCCACTTCCTTATGGAGTTAGGGCTGTCCCGCCCAAATCCAACATGTCGTCCAGTCAGTTACCCCTTTCCCGTGGGAGGGTCCCATTCCCACCACTCAACACGTGCCGATGCCTGTCCCGAGAACTGCAGGACTCCCCGACCTCTGACTTTAGCGTGGCTGCAGTGGGAATTCACGGTGCCTCTGGGTGGGTCGAGCGCAGGGCCGGTCTGGGCGAGCTGGATGCAGGGCTATTCAGCTCTGCGCTCTGGCGGCTCAAGCCAGTCGCTACGGTGCAGATCGCTTGTTCAGGTCGGGCAGGAATTCAGGCGGCTCAAGGAGGGCGCCATGCTCTGATGGTAGTCCCAGAACTTCATATTCGAGTGGTTTTTTGTGGTTTAGTTTTTCCCTGGGTTGTGAGAGTCCATCTCTCTCTGTTTGGGTCTCTCCAGGGTGTTTTATTCTGGCATTTGAGCTGTCTCTCTCAGAGAGGGTCTCTCTCCTGCTACCTACCAGTCCACTATCTTGTTCAATGTCTCTTTTCACTGATTTAAAGTCCCTTTTTAAAAAATGTTTTGAGACAAAGTCTCACTAAATCACTAGGTTGCCCAAGTTGGGCATAAACTTGCAGTCCTCCTGCCTCAGTCTCACAAGGGCTGGAATCATGGCCCAGATGCTGTAGGGATGCTTTAAAAAGTTCTTTTTCTGAAAGCTCTTTATCTAAGGAGGCAGTCAGTGGACAACACAGAAGTCAGATCTTTTCACAGTTGCCCTGGGGTGTCTCAGGGGCGGCCAGAGAGGAGTTCGGTTCCTGAGGCTCTTGTGGAGGATGTGGCAGTAGGGCGAATCCTGGGCTTCTCAGAGGTTTGCTCTCCAGCCCAGTTATAGGAAATCTGTCTCCCTGGACAGGGCCGCTGGTCCCCCTCAACCCTCAGCGTTTTACCAGCAGGCCACCCTGAGGGTCTGGTGCTGTTACCGAGTGATTCTGGACAGCAGGAGGTTGCCGTTGGGCTCCGCCCGGGGTCCACAGGACAGCAGTTGTGCCTTCCTCCGCCATGCCCACAACCCAGACACAGGGACCTCGGCGTGTGTGACACTGCGACTTGCCAAGGATAGAAACTTCTTTGGCCAGAGAATCTGCTAACTTTTCACATGATCTCCTCCTTCTCTCTCATTTCTCTAAAAAGGAAAACTTGGTTTTCCAGAGAAGTGTCTGAGATAACCATATTGGTAAGATGAAGCAGAATCTGAATTCCAAACTGCTGGTACCCGATACATTGCTTCAAATGCACACACCTGTATTACTGAAGAGCTGCTCTAAGAGGCACTTAGGGCCCTGACAACACCTTGCCCGCCTTTTCAAAATTTTGAGACAGGGTCTCAAAGATTACCAGTAAGATGCACCACTGCAAAGCCGATGTCTCAGGAAATTTTAGGACAAACTTGTCAGGGCGAGTGTTCGAGTGGACCAAGGGGGAACTGGATTTTGTAGGTGGGCAGGAAATTTCAGTAACTCCTTCTCCAGAATGTATACAAACCTCTCCTGCTACATGCAGTCTTTCTCACCTGAAATCCAAAGTATGGGTTAGGATTTAGCTGCTAGGGTCAGCCAGCGAGAGCCGACACTTGAGGGCCCAGCCAAAGATAAACTGCTAGAGCAGGAAGAGACAGGGAAAGAACAGAGCTAGGGGTCCCTCTGGTGGAGACATCAGGAAATTCACTAAGGATGTTGCTTCGGCCTCCAAGACCCACAGTTCTCAGCTGTTCTCTGCTTGTTAGTATCCAACCACTGACAACACAGTGACCCAGACAAGTCACAGGGAACTGGATCTTCCAGCAGCAGCAGCCAATGACAGAGGGCCAGGGAGATAGCTTAGTGGTGCAGTGCCTGCCTGGCAGGCGTGAGGTCTGAGTTTGATTTCTGGTACCTACAAAAAACAAAGCAAAAGCAAAGCAAAAGAAAACAAAAACAGCTGATGACAGAAATACTGTCTTCCTGAATCCTTTCAGCTTCTCTGTAGGATCCAAGCTGCTTAATTTTCTTAGAGATTTAACAGTAATGAGGAACGTACTCCAAATTGTAGGGTTTTTAATTTTATATTTGATTTTATTTTAGTGGTGCTGGGGACTGAACGAACACATGCTAGACAGTGAGGTGCCAGGCTGCAGCGTGCATTCCTCCCACTCATGCTGCGCTGCTCCCTCCTGCTGTCCTGCCTCTTCCGCAGACATCTCTGGCCCTCAGCGCAGCTGCTGGCCCTCGGCAGTCCTGCACAGAGGTTTATGCACTGACAGCTCATACCGTCCTCCCTCCTCTTCCCCACACACCCATGGGGTGCACACCGAACTAATGGGGGGGGTCCGCAAGAGCTCCTCAAATGAGGCCACAGGAGACAGAATTCACTAATGCCTGTTCAGTAATCACCACAGTGCAACACAAGCAGTGTCACCATAAAAATATAATTTGGCTTTCAGAGAACAGAAGTTGACATGCATGCAGTCTACATCCACATACTTTACCTGGGAACCTCAGTGCCACCTCTTTTTATTATAACACCACACAAAATGCCCAGAGATAGACAATAGAAATTTTTTACAAAAGTGACAATTTAAAGAAATGACTATGGATTTAGGTTTCCAAACAATTTTACCTTAAATCCATCTGGTGTTAAAACTTAACAGTGTATCAAAATGTTTATTTGACCCAATTATATGTTAACATTATATGAAAAAACTGAATTATACGAAAAATTAGAATTATATGAAAAAACCCTAATTATGCATATTATGTAGCAGATAACTATTAGTTAAAATCAGTTTGATCTTTACCGTCACTAAAATTTTACATGTTCACTGGAACTTTATTTTGGGGAACAAAACATTTTCTATTTCAGGAAAGAGAATAAACACTGAATCTTCAAGCTCATTTTTTTTTTTTAAAGCTGAAAGCACTTTTAAAGTATTTCTGCTAATCTGAAGCCACTTTTGGCTCACTGCTAACTTGTAAAATATCTTAGTAACAAGCAATGTGAATTAAGGTATTTCTTTCTCTTTTTTTTTTTGCCTACAGAATCCTCATGTCTTTGTAACTTTATACCAAAGTAGTAAGGCAAGAAAGCAGTTCCGTTTCTAAATCAGACAAAGACAGTGTCTACCCACTTCAGAATTCAGGGGCTAGAACCACTGCAAACGATCCCAGTAAGAAATTAAGGCTCCTGTGATTTTTTCTTTAATTTACACTATAAGGTAAGACTAGCCATGTTATTGCCTGCATATGTTGGATTTACAAACATCCGGGCTTAAGTCACAGGACGTAGGTACAGTATTGCCATTTCTATCTATAGTTAACATACATGGGTTTCACAATCACCTTTGATGAATTTTAAGACAAAGTAAGAAAATACTAAACCAAGCTGAAAGAACAGGACTTCTGTAAGGATACCTGCCGGAGGTGACTGGCAGGTACTGTGGCCTCTGCTGCCCCCTGCAACGTAGACATGCTGGCCAGGCAGTCAGGCCGGCACGAGGTGGTGCTTTCTACACTCTGGAGGACTTGGTGGCACCAGCCACCAGCCAGGGTCTGTCCCTGGTGTGCAGCATCCCCCTTTAAGGCTAGCCCTTCAAGGTATGTGAAAGAGAAAGCTCACACCCCCAGCTTGCACAAGACTTCCTGCAGTCATTTCTAGCACGAAAGGGAACTGCTTTTGCAGTGTGAAGCTACCAGGGTGAGCACCATGGTTTAGCCTGAAAGAGGTACAGACAAGCTCTTGGGGCTCTGGGGAGAGATTTCAGCCACGCCGCTGAATGGGTGCCACTGTAGTGTTCTCTCAGATCATTAAAGCAAGTTATGCAAAGAACTGAGTGCCAGGATACACAGCCAGGTAAACACTGAACGAGTTACAAAGTATTCAGGCTGAGGGCGGGAGACACGCAGCAAACACACCTCTCATGGTTGAACTTACACTCCGTTGTCACTGGTTAATGAAGTCAAAGCTTGGGGTGAAATACAGCAAGACAGTGTCACAAGGCCCGGTGATCTGGTGGGGAAATACCTAGAGACTTTACTTTTTAGCGCATGGTGAAGTTTGCCCTAGGTTCTAGGTCAGGTTATTTGTCCCCTCCTTGTTACATATCCCAAAAAGTGACTAGCTTCCCCCTCCTCCAACCATTCTGATTTGTGCAGAACATACACTTACCATTTCTATAAATAATGCAGAGGGAGAACCATAAAACTTCATTTTAAAGGGGTATAATAGGTTTCAATAAGTAAAAGTTTAGTTAAGAGATAACTGGGCAAAAAGGGGACAATTCTCAGAGGCTGGGGATATAGATTGGTGGCAAAACACACCATTTTCCAATTTAGTTTCTAGAAGCTGAGAAGGTAAAATAATAATGTATAAAATAAAGGATTTAAGGATAACTTTTCAAATTGCTTTTCCTCTTCCTTTAACATTACTTAACTTAAAAAGACATCAGAAATCTGAGCTGTAGCTGGCTTTCTGGAGCACCCAAGCCTGGGTTTTCAAGGAGAGCACACAGTTCCACGAGCAGTGTGCAGGGCAGGGCAGCTCTCCAGCCGAGCAGCCTCAGCGCCCAGGAGTTCGCTGCGTGACGCAACCAGGAGTCTCCGGAAACACTTCGCAGGCGTTTTCCACTCTGCCGAGACTGAGATGAAAGCAGGAACAACTCCCTCTGCAGCCCACAGAAACATTTTAGGGAAACAGTCTGTTTGCATTGAACCTAAAGACTCAGCTGAACGCTGAGGACCATTCTTCAGAAAACCCAAGTCGAAAGTCACTCTTCTCATGGATTTGCTGGCACTGCCGCGCCTGGCTGGTGACTGGCCGGGCCGGGCGGGTCTGCGCACCTAGATGAGGGCCCGCAGCTCTCCGTCGGTGAGCTTGTTCACCTCCATGATCTTCTCCAGGTGCTCCATGTAGCGCTCGTGGTCCTGCAGGAAGTGCGGGACCCGCGTGTTCTCGGTGACCGCCAGTCCTTTCAGGCGGTCCACGTCTTCGTAGGAGACCTGGAAAAGGGGACAACTTAAACACTGACTACGATTTACATTTAGGATGGATTTCTGCCCTGGGTATGGACTATTTTCAACTACTGTTTGTTTTTGTTTTTGAGATCGTGCCTCAACATGTAGTTCAGGCTGGCCTTGAACTCACTTGGTGGCCTCAAATTCACGGCCATCCTCCTGCTGTGCCTTCGGAGTGCTGGGATGACAGGTGTGTGCCACCAAACCCAGCCTTCCGATTGCTTCAATAGCTGCAGAATACCAAAACTCAGTGGCTTCCTTTTTTCTTTATTATGTTACATAAAAACTCATTTGCAGGGCTGGGGATTTACCTCAGTGGCGTAAGTGCCTGCCTTGCAAGCACACAGTTGTGAGTTCGATCCCCAGTACCAAAAAAACAAAAAAAAAAAAACAAAAAAAAACCCTCATTTGGTTCCTGGTACCATGACTATATTAAAAGACTACTGCAGGTAGCTACTTGATTTAAGTATCTTGGGCCTAAATCAATTTGTTTAAAAAGTAGGGAACTAACCATGTGTATGTGTGACTTTGAATGCAAATGAAACTTCCACTAAATCAAAGTAAGATAATAGAATTGTTAAATCAGCACCATTATTTCTGTTTCTATTTAACTTGAGAAAAAATGATTTGTGATTTGCATCATACTCTTATTTTTCAGTTATTTCTGGTAGGTTTAGTAGTAAAGCTTTTCAGTGCTATAAATTATCTTTTTCATCTTTAAATTCCAAAACATGATTGTAGTAAAAGGCAAAAAATTTATACAATCTGAAGAGAAACCAGAGTATAACGTGGTTGATTCTAAATGCTGTTGTCTCCTGATCAACATTCTTCCAGGTTCAGTTGAAAAAGAAATCATGTTCATATTACCCTACTGTCCTGAAAATAAGTCCCAGTTAAGGTCGCCATCCAGATGCATTTAGTACATCTGCTGCAACACACATAGGGTGTACTGAATTATAAAATATTAATATATAATTAAGTAGAAATGTTAACATTAACACTTAAATAATACAAATTATAATTGTTTGTGAACACCCCAGAGGGTGCCCTTGTACAACAGGTAAATGCCTAGGCAAACAGAGGAATTTGAGACATTACTGAATGACTGACGTACAGACACAATGCACTGATAACGTGTGCGTTTGATCACAAATGGACGTGGCTGTTCTACTGTGAATCTTTCTAACTTGATACGTCTTTTACTGGACATACTTAATATACTCGTGTGAAATAAATGAATCTTGGTGCCTACAATTTGTCTCTGCTTTTGTATGGACCATCATTCTTAACTCATCATTTTTGTTGCCACTCCTCTCTCACCAGTCTTCAATTAACACTTGATTTATTGGAAACTTTGTGAAGCCCGGCCTGCAGGTGGTCCTGACTCGAACGAACAATTCATGGGATAAAATCACTGACAGCTGTGTTGCCAGTGCACTACTTGACCATGTCACTACCGGTAACATGGCCAGGAAGCACTCAGAAAGAGAGCTCGATTGCCGGACCTGAGAGACTCGGGCTGATGGTTCAGTAGGAAGTGGAGTCACAAGAGATTCAGGCTGGGGTTTGGAGTTGTGACAATGTCCCAGAAGACGGTGATGTGACTGTCTTTGAATAAATGCAGATTTTCATACATGAATAAATCAATAAATTCAGGTGGTTCTTCATGAGAAAAATAAGACATCCCCTGAGTATAAGCTCTCCTGTGTCTTTTGGAGCAAAAGTTACTCTAAGACCCAGTCTGGTTTCTAGGGAAATGTGGTACAGCCACATCTTACTTGTTCATGTTTGTATTATTATTAAAATTACATAGTTACTGTTTACCCCCATAACTGTAATGAAATCGGGTTTGCGGACACGGGTGTGGCTTGGTAACCCTAACCCACCTTGAGTTTGTGAGGAGGGGTGGAACAGGCACACCTAGCCTGCTGCTGTGCTTCGCAGACCACGTCCTTTTTACAGTTGAAGGTAAGTGACTTGATCAGTGCCATTTGGCCACACAAGCTCACCTCCTGTCTCTGTGCTGCATTTAGCAGTCTCTCACAGTACTGCCAGCCTTTCATCATCACTGCGTGTGTTCTGGTGACCTGCGTGGCCGCTCTCTGCTGTGTCAGGTGATGAGCTATGCTGCCTGCCCTCCTCAGCGCGCGGCACTCAGGTCCTGCTTCCCAAACACCATCACAAGGCTTCACAGAGGAAATGGCTAATCTCAGGTTTGCACAGGAGATGTGAACCTGAACCAAGAACACTTCACTGTGCCAGAAAACATGGAGATGTATTTTTATAAAATTGGTGCAGCCACGAAAGAGTTGAATGAAAAAGAGTGAGCCCGTGGTAAGCACTGCAGAAAAGGGGGATGTGAAAGAAGAAACACAAGGAAACCAGGAGACCTCTCCTTTGTTACCTGCAGTGCAGTTGACCTGACTGGGCACAGATCCCCTGTGGATGCTCAAAGACCATTGCTTCACAGGCTGCTGGGGAACTGGCACGCGTGCAGGTCTCGCCCACGGAAAGCTCACCAGTGCACGGGCAAGTGAGACCTGGAGATACGGTGTCACTAATTTGCCCAACACAGCTTCCCCAGCAATGGTGCAAAACACCATGTGGCTTTCTATGTGACACAACCTGGCAAAGAGCTCTAACCCGAATCACATCATAAAACAGTATGATAATCCAGACTATTGGAATTTTGAAGGAAACTGTCCTGATTGTTAAAAATGTCATAAAAAGAATGGGCGGAGGTCTGCTATAGATTAAAAGAGATGATGAAGTATAATCAAAGGCAATGCATACATTTTGATTGGATCTAGAATCACAAGAAGTGATACAAAGGATATTCTGGAGAAATTAGGGTGGATTATATTTTGAATGTTAGATTAGACCAGGAGTGGTGGCTCACACCTGTAATTCCAACATTTGGGAGGCTGAGGCAAGAAAACTGCCACAAATTCAAGAAAAAAGACTGAACAAATGAAAAATTTCTTTTAAAAAGTGTATGGTCTGGGGGCTGGGGATTTAGCTCAGCGGCATAAGCGCCTGCCCTGCAAGCACGCAGTTGTGAGTTCGATCCCTGGTACCGATAAAAAAAAAAAAAGTGTATGGTCTTGTCTGACAAGTACAAGGTCTTGAGTTCGATTCCCAGTACCAAAAGAAATTTGCATGGTCATGTCTGAGGATATCATCCTGCTTGGAGACACTAAGTGGGAAATGTTACAGTTTTAAAATGCTTTTAGAAAGAGATGCTGCTTAGACAAAGCAGATGTAAAAATAAAACTATGTATAGTACCAAATTTTCTACTCCTTTCTGTTATTCACCACAAAGAAATCTTTGACAGAACCACGTATTTCTCTTCTGTTAACACGTAAATGATCTTATTCCAGCAATAAAGGGAGTGCGTGAACTTGAATCTCAGCCAGGAGAGCTGCACTGGTGTGGGGCGACCGCCCGTGGGCTTCCTCACCTTCCCCAGCGCTGTCAGGAGATGAAAGTCTATGGACTCTCGGTATCGGAGGATTTGAAGGATGCCATCCAGGTAGACTTGGTCTTTATTGAAACACCCTGGAAGAAGCACAAGGATTTACTTTCTGATGTTTAAAAAATTACCAAGAATCCGGCTGCTGATCCAGTTCCCTTTACTGTAGGGCCAGACTTGCAGGATAAGAATTCGGATGGGGGGTGGGGTGCAGCTCAGTGATGAAGCCCTTGCCTAGCATGCACAGGGCCCTGGGTTCCGTTCTCCACACTGCCAGGAAAAAAATCCAGTTTGCCAGTGTTTGTTTATAATAACGAAGAAAACTGTGAAGTCTTGGGAAGGCCAGAACTGTATACAGACTGGTAGTTTCCCTTCCCCACGCTCCTTAACCTTTCTCCCTAATTATAAAGCAAGGCTGGCAGTTTAAAATGCATGATTCTCATGATCGTGTGCCTCTGCTGATCAATCTAACCTGGACTCCTGGGTGCGTGAAGGCAGCGGGTGGACGGGATGGGGAGTTTTGGAGCAGTTAAGGTCTCAACAAAGGCCTATGTGCAGACAGATTTTAGAAAGTTTTCCTTTTGTGTTTTTCTAGGTTTTTGTTGTTTTTAATAACAGACCTCTGCCCTCAAAAAAGAGGCCACGGTTTAGAAACACATCTGGGTTATTTTCATACTGTGCGTCTGTGAAAGTAAGATTTAGAACTGCATTTTAAAAGACTATGTATGGTTAGGAATATAAAAAATACGAATTCATGAAAAGCAGGAATAGCTCAAGAGATCTGAGTCTATTAAAAAAAGATGAAAACCTTTTTTCTCATCTTGACATAAATTCAGTTTTTAAAATTATTTGCTCTGCATTTACTAAATGGACTAAAGCTGTACCACACAGTCCTACATGGAGGCAATTATTATGTTAGGTAAGTGACTAACATGGAGATTGTGAGAAATTCTTGTCCAGTCGGCAAGAGAGACTACAGTGTCCACAGTCAAGATGTTGAAACTGTTCTTACAATACTGTAGGGAAACGGAAACATGGGGAATAGGGGAACCACTCAGTGACAGTAATGATTACTAAGATCAGGTAATGTATAAGGAAGGCTCAGCATGTTAGTTGTTCTTTTTTTTAATGTACATTTAAAAATTTCCAAAATACAGCAACCCATTCAGGAGCTCTTCCTATTCCCCATTCCCCTACTGCCTAATGAATTTTCCTATTCTTAAAAAAAAATTTCCATAATAAAAAGCTAAAAAAAAAATGTGTGTGAAGCAAAAGACTAGTTTAAAAGGCACCTGCTGTATGGGGCAACAGGCAGCCCTGGGCACTGAAACAGACTACAGCTAGGCATGGTGGCACACACCTGTAATCCCAGCTCTCCAGGAGGCCGAAGCAAGAGGATCTCAAGTTCAAGCCCAGCCTGGGTAATTTAATATCTTACTGAGAACCTGTTTCAAAAGGGGATGGGGATACAGCTCAATGTGAAGGACCTAGATTCAGTCCCCAGTAATGCAAAAGACAAAAGAAAAGAGATCTAAAAAGGAGCTAGGAAATGACACTGTATCAGGAGCCCACTCTGGAGGCAGCTGTGCATACCTGAAACCAGGGACAGATGACCTCCCTCCTGATCCCAGTCTCGCCTGATCCCTGCTTTCGACAAAAACCTCCAGTGTCTGAGTGCTTCCAAGCTCTCAGGTGGCTTTTTAAAAAAGTTTCTAATTTTTATTAGAACAGTTTTGTATGAATTATGACTTGTACCTAGAGGTCCCCTGGTGGATTAGCCCACTGATGAGTGGACACCTGAACGGGACACTGGGAGGTGAAGCCTGGTGGGAAGCAGCAGGTGACCGTGGGTGTGACCTGGAGGAGTTATGCGTATCCCTCCTTTTCCCTTGAGCTCTGCTCTGCTTCCTGCCTGTCATGCCATGGATGGTTTCTCCTCGGCCATGCTGCCCTGCCTTGGAACCAGCCAACTGTGGACTGAGACCTCTTCAAACTGTGAGCCAAAATAAGCCTCTCCTCCTTTAACTTGTGGGTGTCAGGTACTTTGTCCCACTAATGAGAAAGTAAGACGGGGACGTGGCCTGGGGGGCCTGTCTTCCTCCCTTGATCACTCTCTGCCTCCTGCCTGTCAAGAGCGAGCCTCCTCTGCCTTGCCACCCTGCCTTGCAGCCAGCTGACTATGAGCTCAGACTTCTACAAACTTCTATAAACCTTTCCTCCTTAGAGCTGTGTCAGGTACTGTGTCTCAGTGATGCTAGGAGTAACTGTAACACTTGTCATAGACTTTTGTGTATCTTGTTCAAAATAAAACAAAACAAAAAATTCTGTGGGCTGTCTGACGTCTTTAAGCTACTGACAAAAATTTTTAAATTTTCTACTACCAAAACAAGTGAATCTACAGAGAGTAAAAGTGAGAACCACTCAAAGTGGTTGCTCAGAGTGGGGAGGAGGGACGAGATGAAAATGACTGCTAATGGGGTGATAAATGGGTGAACTGCATGGCATGTGAATTACATGTCAATAAAGCTGTTTTTTAAAGGCTGGACAGAAAGTAAAAATGGCAAAAATTAGTAACTGGGAAATCTTGACAGAGGAGTATATGAATGTTATTAGACTATAAATTTTCAAAATAAGCTGTACAATAATGCTGAGAAAGAGTGGTTTGGAAAACAAAGGTTTGCTTTGTCACAGATGAGTGAGTCCTCAGATTTCATAATTAGACTCTGACCTACATCGCACACTAACCAGCCCGGAACTCAGGAACCCACGGTCAGGGACCCCCACCTGGCTGGGAGGTGTCGGTCCAGCCCCTCTTGGCTCTCACGCAGTAATCCCATCGCGTATTGGGGTCCTTGACAAATCTGCCAATGTCTCTGAAGAGTTCGCAGAATGACATGCGGCTGGCCTGGTACACGGTGTAGTAGAGGAGGGCGGCCCTCCACAGGAAGGGGTCTTTCCTGAGCAGGACGCTGTGGATGCTCGCCAGGCCTTCCTCTGTGGGGTTGTTGGGCTTCAGCTCGTGTTTTCTGCGGCCGGTCCAACTGTTCCACGGCTGCTGCAGGTTGTTGATACCTCGGAAGTAATGTGTGCCTGCAGACAAGAGGGGGGGACGTGGGTGACAACTGCTCCACGCCCCAGGCAGAAGGGCTTAGTCCCCAACTCAGTACCCTTGGGAGGTGGAGGAAAACTAAGGGGAGACCTAGAGGAGGTCGCTAGGTTCCTGGGCTGTGACCTCTCTGGGGATAACGGGGTCCTGGCCCCTTTCTCTTCCACTCTACTTGGCTTTCTGGCCTTGAGTTCACTCCTGTTTTAACTTAGGCCAACCAATCCTGGACTGAAGCCTCCCAAACTGTGAGCCAGAACAAACCTTTTCTCATTGTAAGCTGATTACTCCAGTTATTTGTTATAGGAATAGACAACTGATACAGAAATGATTCTGTCAACAAATTCTCAATTGATATTTGCCTACAAATCAAAACAACGTAGCAAATGACTTGCCTTAAAGCCTCTGGGGCAGTAGGAGTTACAGTCCTTTCAGAAAGCCCACATGGTCTTTACAACCATATTGTTGGGAAGGAGAACCAGCCTTGATGTTTGAAAAGAATCTTAGAGCCACTTATTTCAACCCCTGTAGTTTAAGGTGGGGGAGCTGAAATCCAGAGGAGTCAAATGACTTTCCAAGCTCAGTACGACTACGGCTAGGTGGTGTCCTAACAAATTGAACCTGAAATGATATAAGGACATTTATTCTCTGTCTGTCTGTCTTTCATCTTTTTGAGACAGGGTTTCGCTATGTAGTTCAGGCTGGCCTTGAACTCATGGCGATTCTCCTGCCACAAGTGTGCACCACCATGCGCAGCCAAGTACGTTATCTTTAGTCCTAGTAATGCTTAGCAACCGCATGCTTCCTGCTAAGAGGACCACCCTGGGCTACCTCCTGCCATTCCAGGTGGCCAAGGCTGCCCACCTATCTCGTGCCGCAGCATCCCCTCCAGCCAGTGCTCTCGTGCAGTAGCCACGTTGATGGTCAGAGTGGGACATCCGTTCACGACCGTCATCGAGGCTCGGGACAGCAGGTCTTCAGTGAGATGCACCACAATCTAAGGGGCAAGGGGAAAGTACACGTGTAGAAAGCAGTAAGGTGAAGAAACGCTGTCACAGAGTACAGTGAGCCCAGGGATGAACTCGGCCTTTAGTCCATGGCTACCCTGACTCTCCCAGGACCAGGGCGGTAGAATGTGCAGCTGGCCACCTCTAACTGTCTCTGGACGCGAACCAGCAGGGTCTCTCAAGCTGTTCCTGGCTACAGTGGGCAACAGAAGGTGCAGGGGCACAGTCCCGCTGGTGGCCCGTACCAAGTCCCTGAGACACTACTAAGACAGGGCCGCTAACAGGAGAGGCCACCAGGCCGCGCTCCTCATTGGCAAGATTCAGACAACTTAGGAATTCACAGAACCCCATGGAGCAGTGCCGCGCCCACCTCTCCCAGGCAGCCCTCCTTCGTCATGTACTTCCGCACGTGGCTCCAGATGCGCGGCCTGGACAGCAGGCTGCCGCCCGTGGCCTGCTCAAACTGCTCGTAGCTTCCGTACTTCTGCAGAGTCAGTTCCATGATTCGGATGGACTGTAAAAGCAGGAGAGAGGAGGACAGTGGGGGACAGTGTGACTTTGACATGAGTGGCGAGTCAGCTCTGCTTTGTTCCAGTTTCACTGATTACCAGAGTGAACAGCGAGTGAGGAAACACGGTTTGCTCACAAGTGTGTGCTCTGTCCCCAAGTGAGGGGCTCACAGTTTTGCCAGGTGACAGGTGAGGTGGTGGCTTCTCCGCCCTCACGCTGGGGTCAGGAAGGATGCACCAAAGAAGGCGCACACCTGCACTGGCCTCTGTGCCACAACTGGCACCTAAATTAAAAAAAAAAAAAAAAAAAAAAAACAACTTCAAAACACTAAGGAGTCAATTAGTCTTCTGTGACAGCCTCTAAAATCACTATTTTCTGGGGTAATCTGTGGCAGACAGCAGTCTCAAGATTAATGAGAACACTTTTCTTTCAGACCAGAGAACTGTCTACTTCTCATTCTTTATAAATTTTCCCAAAAAAGGAATACAAAATTTGAAACTGTTTTCTCTACACACGCAGAGGCAAAAGAGAAGTTTGTAACAAACTGCAAATCATCCAGAACTGTAGAAAAGCCAAAAGAAAGAAAAACAAAAGGAGGAAGAAAATTGTCCTTCAAAGGCCTTTTGGAACAGACGTTGGAAAATTCAAATATATCTCGTGTGAATTGTGAAAGATCTGGGAAACTCAACTATATGTTGAGTTTCTGAACTGCCATCTGACTAGTGAGCAGATGAAGGTACCACTCTAGGATGGGACCCCCTGAGCTTACACCCTCCAGTCTTACCCTCCAGCCGATCTCTACGCTCGCAACTCATCCTCCTCACTCCCTCGCTTGTGAAGGGGGATAACAAACACGATGCCCTCGTCAGATTTTGTTGAGAACATTTCATCCACCTTTGTCAAGCATAGTGCACGGGACGTAAAATGAAACTGTACCTGTCACGTCAATGGCATGTTACCATTTTTTATAGACACTACCACTGTAAACAACAAGCCTGCCATCAAAATTACAGGAAAGCTCACAAGTGCAAGTCACCATCATTCAACATATACTCGCATTAGAAAAATGTGCATTACTAATAAGATAGGCATGTGTCATAAAGTTACCAGAACAAGCAGTGACTTTAGCAGGCTTTGTGATTTCCATTTCTAAACTATTATTGAAAGCCTTGCTAGTCAGTGGGAGCTGGTCCCAAATGCAGGATTTTGGCCTTATCCTATCATTATGAGGTCAGAATCTTCATATCCACTGGATTCCTGGCTGAGTCACACACAGGGAAAAGTGAAGAGGACCCCAGAGAATGGTAAATGCGGTGGGAGTGCACTTGAGTCTGATTCATTCGTGAGGCAGACTGGATGATGAAAGGCGATAATTACAATAATTAAAAGCCCATTTTAGGAGACTAGCAAAGGCATGTCACGCGCGCGCGCACACACACACACACACACACACACACACACAAGACCAAAGGCCACTAGTCATCCAGTTCTCGAAATGTGAAAAGAACGTGGGCAATGTGGCCTTATGCACTGCAGAAGAAAGTAGAGGAACAATTTCTGGACTGGACTGACAGACGTGAAAAAGGCCCAAAACTTTTTCACTATAATTTCTACTTCCAGGTTTTTCTATGTAAAATAACGCCAGAGAAAATGACCTTTTCTTAAAAAAAAAATGACCTTTTCTTAGCATGTGCTTACTCAGTAGGCAAATGTAGTTATCTGGTTACTATTTAATATAGCAAATATAAAATAGTCTAGAGAATTAAGAAAAATTACAGGTAATGTTATCATGGATGAAAAAGTCAGGGAAGAATAAAATAAATGGAGATTTTCTGCAGTGAGAGAATGTGATTTTCCCATCAAAATGCTACATATCTACACGTCATTTCCTTCACTTCCTCAAGAGTACCACAGAACCACGGTGGAGGTGACAGTGTGTGACACTGTAATTCTCTGCACGGAATTTTTTTTTTGTACCGGGAATTGAACTCAAGACCTCACGCTTGCCAGGCAGGCCCTGTGCCACTGAGCTATATCCCCAGCCCCCTCTACACGAAATATTAAGCATCGTGTTACCATCTGTTTTTCTTCTTTGAGGCTCTTTCCCTGTCATCATCTGTGATTGTTTTCTTCTCTTTTACGATGATCCCAATTTTGGAAGGTGAAATTTTAAAAGGTGCTTTCAAGACTGGGAAGGATACCCTCAGGCTGATGTTTACATTTGGGAAGAGGTAATGGGCTGCACTAATGTGTGTTATTTGTATTCTTCATACATTTTAAAATTCTTCACAGTATGCATGTTTGTGCTATGATCAGAAGGAAAAAAGTTATTTTTAAAAAGAATCAATGATTGCACTACTTAAAAGAATCAAGGTTTTGCACTTCTACATATCAGTAACATTTTTAGAGGCAATAAATTTTAGGGCAAACTTTATGGCATTGTATCACCATCTATGCATCAGAAAAGTACACTTTACAATGTAGTATATGGTACTAAAGAATTTGCCGTGGAGAAAAAGATGGATAAAGGCTTTAATGAATTTCTAGCATTCCTGAAAAGAGGACCATTCATTTATCTAGCCACTCATCCATTCATCTTCATGGTCACCTTCCACCCATCACTGTCACTTTTTTATATTTTAGAAACTACTAGTCCTTGTCAACATTAGGTTGGCAGATGACATATAAACAAATATAATGTAGTAATGTAAGATCATAGAAAAATGGTAAATAGAAATTGATGTTCAGAGGAGATAGCATTCCAGGAAAAAAGGAGTAATATTATCAAAAGCACATGGAAGCCAGTGAAACTCAGCATGGGAAGAGGCGCTCAGAGTTAGGAAGGTGCTAACCCTAATCTTAGAGAAGGCCAATTTACAAATTCTCACGACCTTGGGAGAGCCCCCAGCTCATCTCAGATACAACACCAAAACACAAAGGACAAAAGGTAAACTGGGCTTTACCAAGATTAAACCTTTTGTACTCCAGCGGATACCATCAAGAAGCTGACGGTGGGATCCAGAATGGGCCTTTAGGAAGTGACTGGGCCATAGCGACTCCAATGTCACTCAGTGGATCCATCCAGTCATCAGTTCTTTAGTTGAAGGGGCTGCTGGGAAGGAGGCCTGGTTAGAGGATGGAAGTCAGCGTGGCACCCTTGGAAGGATATGTCTTGTCCCTAGCACTCACTGGAGCTCACTAACCGTCCTTCCTCCACCATCATGTTCTCACTGCAGGCCCGAAAACAATGGAGCCAGCTGACCATGGACAGAAACCTATAAAACTAGGAGCCTCTCTTCAGTTGTTTATCTCCAGTTATTCATCACAGCAAAAGCAGCTGACTAACACACAGCCCACATAATAGAAAAAAGCATTTGCAAATCTCACATCTGATATGGGATTTGTACCTAGAATGAAGGAAGAAATCCTGCAACCCTATAATAAAAAACACAACCCAATTCAAAGTGAGCAAAGTCTCTGGATAGACAGTTCTCCAAAGAAGATACACAAATGGCCAATAAGAATATGAAAAAAGAGGCTCAATATCATTAGCCACCAGGAAGATGCACAAAACCCAATGAGATCGCACCTCTCCTCCACCAGGATGACCGGAAAAACAAAACCAGAATTGATGAGGATGTGGATAAACCTGGAATTATCATGCCACTGGGTGGAAATAAAAAGGTGCAGTCACTTTGGAAAACAGTCTAGAAGTTCCTGAAAAGGTTAAAACAAGGAGGTCCCATGTGTGCCAGCAAATCCTCCACTAGATATGAACCCAAGGTAACTGCAAACGCAGTCCACACAAAAACTTGTACATGAATTTTCAGACCATGATTCATTATAGTCCCAAAATGGAATCAGTCTAAATATCTACCAGTCAGTGAGTAAACATACATGGAATCCATACATAGAATATTATTCAGCAATAGAAGTACTGATACGTATATGACCTGGATGAATCTTTGGAAACATCATGATAAATGAAAGACACTAGTCACAAAGGACCATGAAGACTACATATTCTATAATCCCATTCATAACAAATACCCGGACTAGGCCAATCAATATAGACAGAAAGCAGACTGTGTGCTAACCAAGGACAGGGAGGTTGGTGACATGGGGAGTGATTGCTAAGGGTACTGGATTTATCTTGGGGGAACAAAATTTCTGGAATTTGCAGTGATAGTTGCATAACTGAATATACTAAAATCACTGAATTTTACATTTTAAATGGGTAAACTATATGTCATGTGAGTGACCTTTTAATGGAGCTAGGTGTAGTGGTGCACACCTGTAATCCTAGCACTCAGGAGGCTGAGGCAGAATGACTGCCGTGAGTTTGAGGCCAGCCTAGGCTACCATAGTGAGTTCAAGGCCAACCTGAACTATGTAAGAGAGATAATGACTCAAAACAAAACAAAAACTATTGCAAAAAAAAAAGAGTAAGTTAAAAGGGAAAACTGTACTAGGAAGAATACACTCTCCTGTAACCAGGAGAGTATAACCTAACCTGATTGTACCATGCCTTGTGGTCATTAATCTAGCCCTGTGATCGATAATTTCACCCTGCTAGCCAATCAGAAGAACTGCCAGGCTATCCTGTCCTGCCTTTCCAACCCCTGCTTATGCCTCATAAATAAATGCTGGCTCATAGACACCTGCCACCTGGTTTTTGGTGGAAGTTATTCCAGCCAAGACCACCTGTGTAAAATAAATCTCTTCATGGCCTCCTGATTTCCCCTGGTGTTAGTCCTCTTCCCAGCTCAGTTTTGCCACAACAAAGCAACATACAACATTTAAACCATTAATCTATAAAATAAAAAATTTCTCTATATAGAGCTTTCAGCATTTTCTTGGGTGATACAACAAACTTCCTGAAAAAGTCTCAGTTTGCTAAGTGATTTGCTGGGTTTTTTTAGTGTTTAGCAATTTGGAAATCCGACAGTCATGTGGTAAAAACCATCTCTCTTCCCGCATGCAGCTTTCTCTCAATGAAAAGCATCATTTCTCATGGGGCCATGGACACAGGGCTGTGCTGCAGGAAATGAGACACCAGAGGCCCTGGTTTTACAGCAGGTTGCCAGCAAGTGCTAATGGTGTATGGTGGGGACACTGTTTTAATTTTCTTACATGTAGCGTATTTCCCAGTAAAATGGAGACGAACATCCACGTCCTGCTTACCTCACAGCATTGTGAGTGAGGATGAGATGAGGGTGGGGAGGGGCACTGAGAATGTGCTCTATAATCTATTTCCCATAGGCCTGTACAGAAAGTAAATTCGGCAGAAGAGTGCTAGGTTTTAATTTTGTGTGTGTGTGGTGGCGGTGGTGGGGTATTGAGGATTGAACTCAGGATGCTCTACTCAGTCCTTTGTATTTATTTTTAAATTTTGGGAAGGGTCTCAGTAAGCCAGGTTAGCCTTAAACTTTCTTTTTTTTTTTTTTAAGTTTTAGATTTTGGATTTTATATCTTACTTTTTGGTTTTTTGAGACAGTGTCTTGCTATGTAGTTTGGGCTGGCCTTGAACTCACTATGTGGCCCAAGCTGGCCTCAAACTGAGGCAAATTCTCCTGCATCAGCCTCCAGAGTACTGGGATTACAGGCATGTGCCACCATGCCCTGCCTGATCTTTAGATTTTAAATTGACCGGCTTGTCCTCTAACGTTTTGTTGAAGGTAATTTTTGTCTGCCTTGCTAATTAACATACAATCTCAGTACCCCATTCCTTTGCTTTTCAGGAAATTCTAGAATCTGAACTCCCTTCGGAAGATGAGATCTCTTTTTCTTTAAGCCAGTGTTTTCTAAACTATTCCTTGAGCAAGAGCAGGTATATGACACAATTTTTCATAGTTTTCATGAACAACTCAATTTGGAAAATACTGGATTAAATAAAGTCAAAGGACTCTTGCCAGTCTTTGTGGTGATACTGTGTGGTGAATCTTGGGCATGAACATAGTAACACCCAGTGTTTTCTGGTCCTTTTTAGTGTTCCTGAGAACAGCCGGAGAATACTGTAGATAACAATAGGGACCCACCATTCTGGTATTATGAGAGTCTCAGAATGAAAAGCAAAATTCTTAATACTCAAGAAAGCTTTCAGTAATGGCTGTTGCTCTTTGGTAGCACATCGGGTTTATAAAGATTTGCAATAACATCAGACCACAGCCTCTATGTGAAGTACTGCATGCAACCCACCTACAGACATTGTCACAGTGGTACAGCCTCCATGCCTTCAGCTGTGAGCATAACCACAGTGCAAAGCCACCAGCTCCAAGGTACCTGGGAGGGACAGTGCAGCAGCCCCTTTCCATTCGGTGTTCAAAAACACCACACCAGCCAAACGAAAGATACATGCAGGCTGAACTTGACCCTAGGCCATGAATTTAGAAATCTGACCATCAATCACAGATCTATGGTTTCTAAAGTACTTCAGTATGTTTCTAGCATAGCGGCAAAAAGGACCATTCACTGACCTAGCTCCTCATGGTCATGACCTAGCTTCATGGTCACCTTCTGCCAATCACTGGCTTTTTTATATTTTAGAAGCTAAGTCTCTGATCTGGCATTAGATTTGCAGATGATGTATAGACATAATGTAGTCATACTTTTGATGGCGTTATGAACTATTGTAAGATCATCTTAAAAAGGTAAATAGAAGTAGGAGATTAGAGGAGATAAAGGGCATTGCAGGCAAATGGAAGTAACACTGTCAAAGGCACAGAGAAACCAAAGCAAATGAAATACAGCTCGGGAAGAGTCACTCAGAGCCAGGAACTTTGCTAGAGATTATGGAGTAGCTGAAATAAATAAATTGCCCTGATACCAAGGAGGCCAATCTAGTGATGAAGAAACAAGAGACCTAGAAATGGTCACAGGGTAAATGTAACTTTTGTGAGAGGCCCTGACAGCCACGCTGAGGATTCTGGACTTCAGCTGGAATGACGAGGACCCTGCAGAAGCTCAGGAAGAGAAATGGCAGGATCAGACGTGCACCTGGCAGCAGAGTGGACAGCAAGGGAGGGACTGGAGGTATTTTGGCCAGCGAAGTCAGTTTCAACATGAACTGCAGACTAGGATCAAATTGCAATAAAGAGACAAACCAAAGTATTTACTTCAGAAAGTCATATTCTAGAAAGGGAGAAGCCAGGAAATAAACAGTTCCAGACACTGAGTCTGCCTTTGGCAAATGCCAAGGCCTCATTCTGTGCACTCCATTCCTTCTGGCCTGGGATCTCCCCTCTGCATTCTGCAGGGACGGGCAGAGCAGGGCAGGACAGGTGGTGTGGATGGAGGGCAGGAGGGAAAGAAAGCAGGGATGTTTACGGATGGCTGAGCACTGCAGACTGTTCTTTCACCGCTGACAATGGAACTAGGAAAGACCCTGCGAAGATAACCTGAGAATGTGCCGGTCACTGGGTCACAGCAGGTCAGCAAACTTTGAAGGTCAAATCAACAAAGCTGTGCAAGGAGGCATCAAGGTCTTTCCTCCTTCCAAGGACAGATAATCTGATGGGCGCGTTTCCACCTGATCTGGAAGAAAACCTCTCTAGCTATTAAGTTAAGAAATGACCCCACTTCTCCAACCTAGTATACAAAGCGATTTTGGAAACTATCGAAAACTTTCACTTTCAGGGTATCTATGAAAGTTTCATGATTTTCCAAGAGAAAATCACGTTACCTAAGGAGAGGTGCAATTTATTTAAATAAGTCTCGTTTTTTCTTCTGCTTCATTGTTTTGGCAATGTGAAGTCTACAAAAGTGAAAAAAGTATTTCTATTCTAGAACTGTACAATTATAACAGCATCAGAGAAATTTTAGGTTAAGACACTCTACTGGTGAGGTATTACATTTCCAATTAAACTGACATTATATTTCCAATTAAATTTTTTTCCTATCAAAAAAAAAAAAAGAAGGAAGTTAGGTATGGTGGCATACCTGGAGTAATCCCAGTACTCCAAGAGGCTAAGGCAAGAGGATCTCTATGAGTTCAAGGCCAACCTGAGCTGTGTGGTGAATTCAAGGTCAGCCTGAATTATATAGTGAGATTCTGTCTCAAAAAACATGAACAGGGCCAGGGATTTAGCTTAGTGGCTTAAGCGCCTGCCTGGCAAGCATGAGGTCATGAGTTTGATCCCCGGTACCAAAAAAAAAAAAACTAATGAAAAACTCTAAACAGCAAATAATTCTCACCATAAAACCAAATAAATCTGGCCCTAAGACCAAAGAACTATACTGTATTATCAGCAAAAATGATAAGAGAGGACAAATATCTCTTGAACTCTTGAAAAATAGAAGCAAGCAATTTTGCTTACCTGTCCTATGAACAGGTCTTTTGATCACTGACAAAGCCATATTGAGGTTCATGTATTCTACAAACCCATCCAAAGTTAATTTCACTAAAGGCAGTCTGCAAATATCTCAACACTATGTCCTGAAGTCAAACATTGCCATCTCTCCTCAGATACTTTTGTAAGGTTTTTTTGCTTGTAACTATAAAAATAAAACTATGTGCTAAATGTAAATTGAACAATTCAGAAAATATTTTTACTCATGTGATTATTTGTTAGTCCCAAAGATAATCTTTAATCCCATTATTTTCTTCTTTTTTGACATGATTCATTGGTTATTATGGTGCTGGGGCTCAAACCCAGGGTCCTGCTCACACTAGGCCAGCACTCTACCACAGGGTTACAGCCCAAGCCCATTTTCCTCTTTAAATGAGCATGTGAATACTAGATGATGGTTAATTGTTTTGGCAAGGCATTAACAAGTTCATAGGCGAGAATCAAGTCTGGTCCGCAAACTGCTACAGATTGGTAATTTGGGGATAAGCCAGCTTAGAAGAACCAGAGATCGTATGCTCTACCTACACATTAAAAAACATTGTTTCGTGTGAATACCCTGTATGTGAAGATATGGACAACTATTTGGAAGAAAACAAGAGTCAATATGATAGATAGTGAAGATCTCTGATTGTCTTGCTTTGAAATTTACGTCTCTTACATTGCTTTCTTGTGTTCCATTTTGTTCTGTTTTGTTGTGTTTAATTTTACCCTTTTAAAAATAAATTTT
Source organism: Dolichotis patagonum (assembly GCA_004027295.1). NCBI lineage: Eukaryota > Metazoa > Chordata > Mammalia > Rodentia > Caviidae > Dolichotis > Dolichotis patagonum. The sequence goes on from PVJX010013757.1 coordinate 22,822, forward strand.
AAAAAATGAAAAAAAAATCGACTAGAAAACAAAAACATAGTGTAAGCTCCCCAACAGATGTCTGTCAGCTTACCACAGGCTAAGAGTTTGTGACTCCTGAATGAAAGCTTAAAACCTGAATCTGAAACTCACTTCCGAATAGGGCTACTTGCTGTCACAAAGAGTCTACACAATAGTTTATAGATTTTGATGACGGCAAAGTTGTTCATGTATAGGTAACATCACTCATCTGGAGATTTCTTTTCACGTATCTACCTGTCATGGGTGGGAGTTAATGACAACACTGAAATAAAATGGATTTGAAAAAAATTACAACATATAAATTACAGGACAATTAAAAAAAAATTTTTTTGCTTGAAAAAATGGTAGATAATTGTTTTAGCTACACAAAAATGAAATACCACTACTGGCATTTTACCTGCTTCAGAAATCGGTCAGACGCATTGCTGTGCCTGGCTAACACATTCGGCAGGGCCGGGTTGGCGTATTCAAACTGAGGGTTGTAGGTATAGTCAGATCTGAAGAATCTCACTTTTTCTTTCTCTAAGTTGGTAGGTTTTATAGCAGTCAATATGCAAAATCTTTTTCCAGAAAAGTCATCTGCTTTCTCAAAGCTTCTAGACAGCTGAGGCTGCTGCTTGGGATTTGGCAGGGTGGAGAAATGGTGTCGCTTGACCTTGCTTTTGGGTTTGGGTGGCAGGACTATGCCGTTCCCTGTAACAGAGATATCATGGGTAAACTTTACAGGACTGGACACTGAGCTAGTGACAAAAACAGCGGGCTGCCTCTCCAGGCAATACCAAGTACCACTGCTTGCCACGGGTACTGGGGCTTTTGTCCTGCGAGGGTCTCTGCTACGAGAAGAGCTAGGGCATTTGCTGGGCTTTCTACATCTTTTGGAGTAGGTGGAGGAAGACTGTTTTTGTGCGTGGTGCTTTCTTTCCTCCTTGCTCTGCAGCAGGACATTGTAACTACTGGTTCCGGTTGTGAAAATGTCCTTCAGTACTCCAGAGGACAAATGTGAAAGGCTTCTCTTGCTGTCAGGGCTCAATGAGTCTTCTGCATTTAGAACAGACTTCTTAGCAAGTTCTTGCTCGGGCCAGTGAAGCTTTTCTGTGTTAAATAAACAAAATCAAAACAAAAGAAATAACAAAGATACCGGTGAAGCAAACTTTTTACTGGAGGAATATGCTTCAAATATGCTGAAGCATTGTAAACTTTAAAAATTCGCAATAATCTTTAGAAAACATATTTAAATATTAATAGGTGTATCACTTAGCTAATGCTAGACACTGTCACTTCTCTTCCATGCTGTGTATTTTTTTTTTTTTTGGTACCGGGGATCGAACTCATGACCTCACGCTTGCCAGGCAGGCCCTTAAGCCCCTGAGCTAAATCCCCGGCCCCGTGCTGTGTATGTTAAATTACCTGTTAAATTACTCAGCTTCAAACCATGTACATGATCAAAGTCTAACACAGCTGAGAGGTAAGACACTACATCTGAAAACACTACTAAAGAATGTTAATTTCAGAAAAAAATACATTAGTAGTGTTATTAATGACCAAGTAAAATCCAAGGCACTTTAAAAGTTAGTATGATCTTGAAATTTGAAACTACGTAGAAAGGCAGCCTGCTTACCTCCAAAGTCACTTTTTCAGAATTAAACAGATGACATGCATGTGTTCAAGCATGCTGTAATGTCCCTCAGTATCAACAACTGGTTGATTTTATTAACTCTAATTTATATTTTAAATTTAAATTTTTCTCTTGACAAGACTGAAAAGCAAATTATAATTACTATTACCATGGCATGTATATATTAAGTGTCAAGTTAAGGAGAGGGGAACTTTGTTTTGAGAGCTCAAAAGCACTTTAAACAAGTAAGACTCACCCATATACTGATGTTGACACACTGCTTTAAAATTGTGATCTCTATTCTTTTATTCACAAATATATAGAATACTACTAATTTGTGCATGGCTCTGAAAATCATATCTGTATTTACCATTCCTGCCTACAACCAGGTTCTAATCTGACTCCCCAACACAAGGTATTCATGATGTTTTAATTAATAATACCACTTGGCATATGATTCAAGGTGAAACAAGATACCAACAGTAACCTAGGGAGGAGGCAATGGGAGAGGACCAGCTGAAGAGGAGATTTCAGGTGGGGCTCAAAGGCTTTCAGACTCACCTCTAACTGAAATTCAGCTTACAACCAGCTGTGTGCACAAGACTCTAGCTCAAGTCCTGGTAATAAATGTTCACTGAATACAGTAATTAGTCAGTGACCCTAAACACGCCACTCTCCAACCATTCTGGGTAAAGAGGGATCTGTAGTTCTGAGCCATTCGGTATTCCTATGAGAAGATCTCTGCAGAAGTGGACACACAGCAAAGACCCTGAGCCCCCCCTGGTCCTGAGCCAAGGGTGATTCTGCCCTTGGGGACATTGAGCAACATCAAGATGTTCAGCTTGTCACACCAGGAAAGGGGCTGCTGGCATCCATGGGCAGAGGGTCAGGATGACACAAAAGATCTCTCACGGGAGTCTTGTATGTAAAGAAATATTCACCCCAAAATGTCAGTGATGCCAAGGTAAAGAAACCCTTTCCTAAATGCTAGTTTTTAAACCCCAGAAGTCACAGAGTCTAGGGTAAGAAAGAGCACCAGCTCACATGTGGTAACAATCCAGTTATGTAAGGTAGGTAAGGTACACGAAATTTGAATTCAGGTGTCTAAAAGTATTGGTGGGAAACAAACATCTACAAGCTTATATGTACAAGTTTAGAGGTAGCAGTTAGCTCACAGTCTCACACTGAAGGTGGGTTGTACACAGAAGCCATTCAAAACATGTTTAATGATTCAATCAGCCAAAAAGAACAGGACACATACAATTTTCATCACAGGCTGGTAGGTCCGTTTTGCAGGAGTTTCAGATATAAGTGTTGCCAACTGACAGCCAAGACTGGCAAGGCACACGGGCTAAGGGACACCATGACACGGGCTGCAGCCCAAATGCCCAATGGCAATGCCAGTCTCCCTGAAAAGACAGCACACATTTAGGAAACAAGAGAGGATAACAAAAGCAACCCTGAAATGGACACTAACTGGGAAAGAGCAAGAGAATGCGATAAGAACACAGCAGGATCAGGAGCCTCGAGAAGTAGGGTAAGGACCAGGGAGGCCAGAAAGGTAAAGGGAGGTAACCAGGTTCTCATTTTGAGCTTCGTTTCCCATTTTTGTCTTGTTTTCTTTTCTTTTTTGAACCGGGGATCGAACTCATGACCTTGTGCTTGCCAAGCTGGCGCCTATGCCACTGAGCTAAATCTCTAGCCCTGAACTTCTTTTAAGAAAAGGGAAAAGTTGCACCAAATAAAAACCAATGAATAAAATCACTCTGAAGAGTTCTGACTTTGATGGTTGGTTACGCATCTGTGGTGACTTTTGAAAAACATATCTAATGGAAAAATGGTTTCTTTGATTCTGAACACTCAACTTTATGACCACAGAGCTGATCTCATCATGGTGTTCTTCTGTTTTGTCATAAAGCATCACTGACTTCCAAATTCAAAACTCTGACCCAGGTCAAATAATCTATGTACTTTGGAATATTTTTAAAAAAGGCCCAAACCCCTAATAGCTCCGTAGGACAGAGGGTGGCAGAGTGACGTGTGACAGAAGCGTTCTCCCCAGGGCTGTGGCCCTCAGCTCACTGCCGACCATCTATTGCGAGGCTTAGCAGCCTCCTCGGGGCCCATCTGCCACCGCGCAGTTTTCAACACCAAGCCTGCCAAATTCGGGCCCTGCCATGAGGCTCAGACGGGTGGGGCATGTGGTCCTTCACACGGCTCAGACAAGATGGACATAAACTAACTTCTCAGTCATAATCATCCTTCAGTTGTATGCAATGTTGTTTTCATAATTGTAAACACCATTGTTTACTTTTATTAAAAATGACCTTTTATATATAAGAACGTAATAAAAGGCTGATGATTTATTAAAGAACACCCCATTCCCTGACTACTCCTCCTTGAAAAATTTTCTTCTTTGGGGGAAGTATCTCTCCTGAAAGAAGTAATACGGTAATTAAAAAATCATAATCTCTCCCATACAAGGTTGACACCATGTAATTTAACACATTTAGCCATCAGCAAACCATTCATTAAAATCTTTGAATGAACTTGCTCACCCCAACCTGGTTACTGATGCTGAGGAAAAGAAAATGTTTCACCAAACAAAAATGAGTACTCAGTCTCCCCACAAGCAGGGGAGGACAATGGAAACTTCACGTGCATCTAGAACAAGAGGAAGAAAGACAGGAGCCTGGCGTCCCCAGCAGCTCTTTCAATGACCTCCCTGTAACGTCAGCCTAATCATTCAGCCCATCAGGGCCTCTGCCATTCATTCCTCAGCGCAAACAATGGGTAGAAGGGAAGGCTGTGTGCTCGACCTGGGCGCTCACACCTGGGAACGGTGAGGTTTCGCCTGACTGCGCGGTCCCTGGCTGAGGACAGATCACCAAAAACAAAGCCTCATGGAAAAATACCGCTCAACAAATCAAGGCCTATAAAATGACCAAGGTTTGGTTTTTTCTTTCTTTTGGTCCTGGGGAACAGGCTCTTTACAGAACTCGGAAAGCTGGGGCAGGAGGGTCACTGTGAGTTCTAGTTTAAGGCCAATGTGAGCTACATAGTGAGCTCAAACCCTGCCCAACTACATAGCAAGACCCTGTCTCAAAAACAAAAAACAAAACAAAACAAAACAAAACACAAGCTGTATCACTGAGCTACCTGCCCAACCTACAAAAACATATGGTTCACTAATACTTATGAAACCTGAGACTCTGGGATAAATTTACACCACTAAACGATCAGTTTGCTTGGTTACACACAGAAGAAAAAACAATCTAAAACAAAATAGTCCCTGAAGGAGATAACACTTTGTCAAGTATTTCAGCACTTAAAATATCAGTCAAGAGTAGAAAGAGTGAATTAACTGTGGTATAGCAACATAGAATACTATACTGTGAAGAAAAATACTGAGGTTGCTCAGACAACATTTGGGAAAGAACAATCAAAGGAATATATATGCCATTCATATAATCCTATTCTGATGGAGTCCAGAAATAACAAAACTCATTTATGGTGGGAGAAATCAAAAGAGCAGTCATAAACTGGTGGTATCTAGGAGCATACTGAGTGCTAGAAACTGTGTTGTTCTCGGCAATGGTTAGTCATAAGGCTGAAACTTGTACACTCCGCTGTATATAAAGGACTCCTTAATTTCTTTTTCCTAGTGTTGTGGATCAAACCTAGGGCCTTGCGTATGCTGGGCCAGAGCTCTACCACTGAGCTACATCTCTTTAGCCCTATGATTCGAATACTGTATTCTAAAATCCCATATGCTTAAGAACAGTCCTTGTACAATTTGCCTACATTATGGCAGGTGATCAGTCTATTAGCTCTAACACCTCTACTTCAACAGCACTGAGTGCAGTTTCTCAGCAGTGAAGCAGAAGAGAGAGGCACTGCTGATGCCACTCGGGAATCATGACTTGACTGTGCTTCATCTTAAAAGTTTTGCAAGTCAGCTGGGGACGCTTCGGTGCTCCCCGACGAGCAGCAACCTTAGAAGGTGCCGTGCTGCTCTGGGGTCAGAAGCGGCTGCATGTGACTTTTTCAGCTAGAAATATACAAGGGTATTCTGGAAATACTTGATGATAATGGCTGTGATCAGACCAAACACTGTGTCCCACCTCAAGTCACACTGCATGGGGGAGAAATGAACTTCCCCTCGGCTTTCTTTTGGGTGAAGACAGAAACCCCAACCATGGCCCGGGAGGTCACTGGCTGCCAAGTCCTCCTTGTCTCCCACAGCGTTGCCCTTGCAGCCCCCCACCCTCAGTCCTGCACACTCCACCTTCTCCCCAAATGCAACCCCTCTTCCTAGGCCGCTCAAACAGCCTTTTGGACTGAACCCAGAGGCCTGCACTATATCCCCAGTCCTTGTTTAAAAATTATTTTAAATGCAAAAAAAACTTTTCTTATTTGTATATGGTTGTGACACATACTAATTTTATTAATCTTGGGGAATCGATACATATACACATGCGTACCTTACCATGATCATTCTTATTTCCCCTTTCCTCCAACTCCTCCCTCTCCCTCCTTCCCCAGACCCCTTTTCTCATCTCCACAAAGCCTCCCTCCCTGTTCCCACTATCTCTTTTTATTTAGCTCTTTAAATTATTTACATTTTGGGTTTCTCAGATAAGAGAAACCACCCAATTTTAATCCTCTGCGTCTGCTTTATTTCACTTAACATTATGGTCTCAAGGGGCATCCATTATCTTACAAATGACTCAAATGCACTCTTCTTTTTGGCAAAGTAGTATTTCATTATGTAAAAACACATTTTCTTTATCCATTCATCTGTTGAGGGACATATGGGCCACTTCTGTAATTTAGCTATTACAGCTATACAGCTATAAACATGGGTATGCACGGATCACTATAAAATGATGTCTTTAAATCTTGTGGGAAGATGCCTAGAAGGGGGATAGCTGGGTTGACTAGAATTTCCAGTTTTAGTTTTCTGTGGATTTTTTTTTTTTTTTTTGAGACAGGATCTTACTAAATCATTAAACTGTGCATGCTAGGCTCCAGCTGAGATCCTCCTGGGTCCTGATGTTCTGTGAAAAATTTAAAAGTAATGCTGAGAACAGGGCTGGTTAAAAATAAGTAGTCTTTGTTAACTATTGTTATTATTATCATACACTGAATATTATATGTAGTTCCTATAGACACATCCATGGAACAATGTAAGTGAGTAAACAGAATCACTGAATTTGTATTTCCAAGGTATATTTAACATTAACAATAAAGTTGTTCATTCTACATTTTATAATCAACAATTCAGTGATTTTGGTATAATAAACTTTCTTAAAAGACTCTTAAGAGGGCAAAGAAACATTTTCTGATTTGATTCTATCCTTAGTAGCATATATAGCATATACGTGTTTATTTCATTACCCCTCTCGCCTGTTGTGGTAGCACTTGCCTGTAATCCCACCACTTGGGAGGGTGAGGCAGGGGGACTGCCAGGAGGCTGAGGCTAGCCCGGGCTACATAATGAGACTGTGTCTCAAAAAAACTTTGAAAAAATCCTCTAATCAGCAGTTCCACCAGGATGTTTTAGATCACATTAGATCATGACTAAGTCAAAATAGGTAAGATTATACAGGAAGTGATTTCAGAAACACTTAAGTAATTGCTTCAGTCCTGAAATAAAAAAAAAAAGCTAGTTTGTTCTCTTTTTATAGCTATTTCAAAGCTGAAAAAGTACATTTTTGAGCAGTACTGTTAAACATCAGCTATCAAGTACATCTGCTAACCAGAACTAAGTGTCCAAGATACCAAAGACTAGCAAGAAAAAGAGGACTGTTTGTTTCCAGCTAAAACATCATCACAAAGTGTCAGGCTGTCCAAACTGGGTTTCCTGGTATTTCAGTGAAACGCTGGGCATGGTGCTCTAGCACTGTTTTAATTAGTTAAGTACTATATAGAGGAAGCTGTGTGTGGTGGTGCGTGCCTATAATCCCAGCACTCAGGATGCTGAGGCAGGAAAATCATTGCAAATTCAAGACCAGCTTGGGCTTGAAAGTGGGCTCAAGGCCAGCCTGAACTGCATAGTGAGACCCTATATAAAAAAGAAGAAAAAAAAGACCAAGAAAAGGTACCACATATAGGAAACTATTTAAATATAACCTACTCAGGTTTCTTTTTGTTTGTTTTGCCAGTGCTGAGGATTGAACCCAGGGTCTTGAACACGCTAGGCCAGCTGTCTATCATTGAACTACATTCCCACACACCCTTTTAATTTTCTTTTCAAATTTTTGAGACAAGGTCTTGCTAAATTGCCCAGACTGACCTTAAACTTGTGCTCTACCCACCTTAGCCTCCCAGGTAGCTGGAATTACAAGTGTTCCTGTAAAGGGACTATAAATTTGAAGCTAGAACAGTCTCAAGTGGCAATTTAATACATAGTGAGACCCTGACTCAAAAAAATAGCAATTTAAATTTTATCATACTATCGAAATTCATTGCCAAATCATCTAAGTCAGGGCATACAACACTGAGTTTGACTGATAAGTATACTGCCATTAAACTATAAGAGAATGAGTCAACAGGAGGGGGTTCTATAAAGTACTGTATCTCTCCTCAAACTACCAATTACATGTACTGAAATATCAGGAAATCTACTTTGTCTTACAGACTATTTGATGAGAATATTTATATTCTAATGTTAAGACTTCTTTTAACATATTCTCTCTATAATGATTGTTATACTTCAGGTAACTGATTTTTTTTTTTGCAAAAGCTTTTAATCAGTGATTTCTAAACCCAGCAGCTTGCATTGTGATTGAACGTCATTACATTTTATACCAAGACAGTATCTCTTAGTGGAAACACAGAGGGCAATTTTGTCCCTTATGGGTCATTTAGCAATACCTGACGAGTTTTTAGTCATTAAACTGGTAGAAGGGGGGAGTCAAATTATCAAACAACTATCTAGGACAAATTGCCCAATGTTAAAAATGCCCCATGACATAAAAACGAAATGGCATTTTAAAAGTAACTTTTGTTCTGTTTTAAGATGAAAGAATAGTATCTACATCAAAGCCTATTTAAAAAAAAATCTAATGGCAACTCAAGATGCTTGAGATCTTAGCTCCTGTAACTGTCTCTGCTTCCTGTCATTATCACAAAGAAATCACAGCAGTCTCACGACTGCACAGAATCAGCTCTGTATTTAAAAACATTGAATATCAAATAACAGTATACATTTAAGATTATAAATCCTTTCACTGGGGAGGAATTTCACTTTTCAATTTAAAATGCACACAGAAAGCATGATTTATTAGGTACTGTGATGCCTTAAAGTTAAAAAGTCTGGCCTTGCTTTACACTATTTTGGGGATTATATAGCTCCCTTTTACCTGTTCTTCACATGAAACTTGTATGACACAAACGTTCTAGTTAGGAATCAGATGGTAGGAAAACATTTGAGGTGATTATTTTAATGTGTAATTTTTAATGTCTAAGCATAGTTATATGAAAATAGCAAAAGACAAGCAAACTTTCAGAGCTAGGGTCTAACCAGCTTTATGCTTCTTAGTATCAACTTAAAACGTCCTCAGGGTTTGAGATTAAAAGCGCACATAGATGCCTGCGGTGTAGACACTCGAGTGGAAAGGTGTGTTCTTTTGCTTAGCTCAGCTTTTGTCTGAACATTCTAGAAAATCATAACGCCCAGACCTATGCCTATGCTTCGGAACAAGTGCCAACACCCTGCGGGACGTCCGCTCCCCAGACTCCCGCGGCAGAGCTCGCGGACCCTAAGTGACAGGAGGGGGCAGGTTCTGCTGTCCCCACGCGGCACCCCATGCGGTCCAGGCGCAGACCCGATCCTGTCGGCACCCCCATCACCTCTGGGCTCCAGGCCACCTCCATCACCCCCTGTCACCCCAGCCACCTCGGCCTGCCCTTCCCGCACTCACCCATCACGCGAATGGATTCCAGCATCGTCCCGCCAGGGCCGGGAGGTGGACTCCGTGAGGTCGAGAGCCGGCGGGACTGCCTCCCGCCCAAGCCTCGGTGGCGGTGCGCGGAGCTGCTCTAGGCGACAGAGGCAGACGGAGCAGTGCGGACACCGGACTGTGAGCGGCACTCTCTCCACCAGCAGGCGCTAGAAGATGCACTACGTTGCTCCACCGCTGCGGCCGCACTTAGCGCCCGCCGGCATGACGTCGCCGCTGCCCTCGTTGCTAGGAAACGTCCCCCCCTCCCAGTCACGCACGCTGCGCGTCACCGAGCCTGTGCGCTTCTGGGGGGCGCTCGTGCGTCCGACACTCCCGGCGTACACAGCGTGGACCGCGCCTAGGCGTGTGGACTAGCCTGGAACTTGCGTTCGGAGAGAGGGTCCCCAAAGAACGTTTGCGGTCGGTTCAAAGGGCTTGATTTCGCGATGGCTGCAGGAGATTCGGATACTATGATAGCCCTGGCTGTGCACTGCAAGCCCAGTTTCCTCTGCCGTTCAGTTAATGTTCGTGGTGCCGGAAAGCTACAATTTGAGATTGAGCTGTAAGACGTTCACTAGTGCAAGAACATTCACTAGTGGATAGCGCGCCAGCATACGGTTCTTTATACTGAAACATAGGTGTTAACTTGGGATTGTGCAGTTGAGAGGGGCTGAATGTTACTTCTCAATTCATTACAGTACCTTCCTTACCTACAGGGGCTGCCTGAACCGTAGTAGTTTTTCTCGTACACGTACACGCATATGATAACACTAAATTTACAAAGTAAGCCCAGTAAGAGGCTGGCAGCAAAAGCTAATAATGCAAGAGAATAATACAACCATTTCCTGTATCAGTACTGCCAACCCCGCTACCCCTGCCCTGTGGGGCCATTCCTAACTAAAATAAGGGCTACTTGAACATAGAGCTGTGATGTCAAGACAGCTGATCGGATAACCAGAGCCACAATTAGATATAGCCTGGACATGCCGCGCAAAGGGGTGTTTCGTGTCTAGGGCAGGACGCCGCAGTGTGATACCTCAGGACTTCATCCTGGTGCTCAGAGGCCATGCAATTCAAAACTTACTGTGTATTTCTCAAATTTCCTGTTTCATATCTTCAGATTGCAGTTATTACAGAAAACTCAAACTATGGAAAATAAAACAATGGCTGCCTACTGGAATCGTTTTTACTTTAAGGAAAGTGAAAACTGAATCTTTTACAATGGCCCTGGGAAATGTAGAGAATATACTGCACAATGTGTGCAGGGTTCTGAGCCGGGTCTCAAGGACATCCAGGGAAATGAAATAAGTCCGGTAGAGAAAGAGTCACAGAGTCAAGGAGGAGCTTGGAAGATAGTGCTGGTGCTGTCTCTTCTCTTTGCCATGGGGTGTGTTTCTAACCTCCCGAACGAAAGAAAGTTCAGTGTCTGAAGTATAATACATTAAAAGACACTGCACTTGTGAGAAATTATTTCTTTTTCATCATTTAGAAAAATGAGGGGGATTTCTTTTGGAGACAGGGTCTCCCTATGTAGTTCAGTCTGGCTTCGAACTTGTGGTGTTTCTCCTGCTTCAGCCTCCTGAGTGCAGGAATCGCAAGCATGTATCACAATGCCCAGATGAGAATAGTGGACATTTAACTATCTCAAAAATGGGTAATCTCAGGTTCTGTCAGAAGAAAGCTGTGAGTACTATCTCAAAATACATCCAAAACCCAGTCACGTGGTATCATTTTGGCTCAAATCACTCTTCTCTTGGCTGAATTACAGGGAGGACATCCTAAATGACCTCCCTATGCCCATCCTTATCCTCTAATTCTATTCTCCAAACCCAATGGCAGGAATCCTGTTAAAAAGTAAGATCATATCAGTCCTGGCTTTAAAACCCTTAAATGACTCTAAATCCTTTATGACTTAGCCTGCAGTCCTTTCTTTGATCACAACTTCAGTACCCCTCTCCACCCACCAGGGACACACTGGCCTCCTTGACATTTCTGAAACATGACAGGCACTGTTTCACCCCAAGGCCTTTGAAATTTGGGATTCTCCCTGCCTGGGAGGGTGTTTTCTAGATACCCACAGGACTAACTTCTCACTTCCTTCAGGACTTAATGCCAATGTCCCTCTATTTAAAATTCCTCTCCATTTAAAAAGAGTGGCCATTCTGTTTCAATTTCATTCTTCTCTCATATTTCATATCCCCTTTCTGTGCTTTACGTTTTTGTTAGCACTTCCTATTATCTAGTTTATGATATATTAGACTGATTTTTAATTTTTGTTTGCTGATGTGCTAGTGATTGAACCCAGAGCCTTCACACTGAGTTGCATAGCTGGTTTTATAAATTTTTTAAAATGTATTTTGAGAGAGGGTCTCACTGTAAGGAACAGCATGACACAGAGACCAGCTGAGACCACTGGGCTTGTGTAAAGGGAGCATGGCACAGAGTTTATTTGCCTGGGTGCAGGCAGACAGAGGGTGAAATGGCCGTCTGCAGAGAGCAAAAAGAAGTGGGCTTTTTAAATAGATCTTAAAAGAAAGCAAGGGACATAAGATGGGAAGATCTTAGTAAACATCAGTGGTCAAAGTTTTCTGGATGTTTTGTGCCTCAGTGAGCAAAGTCCTTGGCATATCCAGTGTGAATGCTTAGGTGTCTTCCGATGTCCAGGTGCTTGCAAGAAGTGTTTCATCTTAACTTCTTTCAAGACAGCCTCTGTCTGCCAGGGGCATCCAGAGCTGAGCTGAGAACAACGCCTCTGCTGGCACACAGGTTTGGTACCGGCAGAGTCCAAATTAAGTCTTCTGCTCACTAAATCGTTTAAATTTCCCAGGCTGTTTGTAACTTGTGATCTCCCTGCCTCAGCCTCCTAAAGGGCTGTGATTATGGGCCTGTGACACATGTCTGGCTCTTGACAATTTATCTTGATTATTGTCTGTATCCTTCCTAGAAAACATTTACCTGTTGATGTCCAGTTGACTTAATGTAAAGTACTGTGTTGCCTATGTTGTCCTGTTCTGATCTGCTCTGTACTGCCCCCTTTTGTTTTATTGTCTTTCAAAAAAAAAAAAAAAGAAAAGAAAACATTTACCACAAAGGTTTCTGTGTATGTGTGTATATGTGTGTGTATTCGTGTGGGGAGAGGGGCCAAAATCAGGGCCTTGTAAATGCAGTGATTTTGTTTCTGCATTGCTGGATTTTCAGCATCAAAAACAGTGCCAGGCATAGAGCAGGCACTCGATAAATATTTGCAAGTTAATATGTGGACAATAGACAGTATGAATTTTCAGTGACTCCAGGAAAAATAGAGTGATAACAAACGGACCTTTAGATGAAGGACAAAACTGCTTTGGGATAGAGAACTTGCTACAGAAATGAGCAATGCATTATTCTCATTTATATGAGCAAGCTATTCATGGAACATACAGCCTAAGGCAAAAGGCTATAAATAAACAACACTGTTAATTCTTTCATATCTAAAATTCTGAAACTCGTTTGCTCAGCTTCCTATAACTGCATCTATTACCCTCAAATCTGTATTTTAAACTGGGTGGAGGGGCACATGTCTGTAATCCTACCCCTCAAGAGGCTGAGGCAGGAGAATTGCTACAAGTCTGAGGCATTATATTGCGACCCTGTCTAGAAAAAATAAAAAGTATAAAGTCACTGAAGTTTAGTTCTCAAAAAAGAAAGTCCCCTAAGAGGTGTTATCAGGTCATATGGTCAGTGCCTGTGTAGTTTATTCTGGATGGTTTTAACAAAACATGCTTAATCATATGGTCAATTTTCATTGTACTTTATCTGTTGTTTTCTTTTTGCAGTGCTGAGATTGAACCCGTGACCTTGGACACAGTAGGTAAATCCTCTTCCCTTGAGTCATAACCCACATCCTATTTTTGTTATATCTTGAAGTAACAAAGATGTGTATTACATGGCCCTGAAGCAAGGCCAGCAGGTCGCTGTAGCTGCTGGTTTCAAACAGGAGCCTAAAGAGAATTCTTTCTGTGGTCTGTTGGCCATTTCAGAACTTTGGAAATGGAATGGTCAATTCATCAGAAAGAAATAGCAGGTGAGTGTGGCAGACTTTCGGAGGCCCACAGGAGAGAGACCCTGGCGCCTCGGGACCTGCACCATGCAGTTGACTCATGGCACCGGGAGAACAAAGAACTCCTCCCCTCTCTGGTGAGCAGCTGTGAGCCTGCTAGTGCGCGGACTGAGAATCAAACATCTCATGTTTCCCCCCTCCCCCCCTTAGCAAGTGGAAGCCAGTGAACTGGACATCTTGTGAAAGATTGGCTATGTTATTTAGTATGAGCTCCCCATATGCAAAGATATGGACAACCATTTGGAAGAAAACAAGAGACAATATGACAGATAGCGAAGATCTCTGGTTGTCTAGCTTTGAGATTTATGGTTTCTTATGTCCCATTTTGTTCTGTTTTGTTATGTTAAATTTTACCCCTTTAAAATAAAAAAAAGATGTATAATTCTTTATTCCATAGGTATTTATTTATTTTAGGGGTTTTTTTGGTGACAGGGTCTCACTACGACATTCAGGCTGACCTTGAATTCACTATGTAATCTAGGCTGGCCTCAAACTCACAGCAGTCCTCCTGCCTCAGCCTCCAGAGGGTTGAGATTACAGATATGTACCACCACACCTGGCTCCACGGACATTTCTCTACAAGGCACTGGGTTTGTTATTTTTAGAGTACATTCAAAAACATGATAGATATCTTCAAGGAACTTATTGATGAATAGGGAAAAATATTATATATTTACATACAGTACATATAACATATAGGGAAAATATATATTTACATATAGTACACATAACATACATGTCTATGTGTATATACATGTATGTCTACATACATGTATATACCTGTCAGGTATTGAAATACATTAAAATATACTCCCTCTTCAGTATTTCACTAAGCTTAACAATTCAAAAAATAACAAAATGTGGTGCCTCTGTAATGTACCTAAAAGATCATCATATTCTTTACATCTATAATTATTTTATGTTCAATATTTTTTTCTCCAATCAGATTTTTTTGGTGCATTTTAGATATACATAATGATTGCATTCATCATAGAGAATTTGTATGTATACATGGTATAACTTGCTTTTCCCCCATTCCCCTACTCTCCTCCCCTTGCCATTTATAAAAGCTGTTTTCATATTTTCCTCCTTTTCTCATTTTTATACTTTTATCTTCTTTGCATTACCCCCTCCTCTCTTTGGTTCCCCTCCCCATTTGAACATTTTCTTCCTATTTCACAATACCTATTATACATTTTGGTCCACATTTACACTTTGGTGTCTCCCACCAGAGAAACAATGCAGCATTTACACATGTGTGTCCAATTTATTTCACTTAAGAGAATGGTCTCAAGATGCTTCCATTTATCCAGGAATGTCTCAAGTTTATCCTTCTTTATGGCATAGTAGTACTCCACTGTATAAAGGAATCACATGTTCTTTATCTATTCAGCAGCTAATGGGCCTTTGGGCTGTTTATATGATTTAACTATTATAAACTATGTTACTATAAACATGGGTACTCATATATTGTTGTGGTGTGACGCTTTTAATCTTTTGGAAAGATAGAAAGGAGGGTAATAGCTGGGTCAAGTGGAACCTGTAATAATCTTAGTTTTTGAGGCGTCTCCACACTGGCTTCCACAGTGGTTGCACCAGTCTACATTCTCACCAACAGTGGATATGGTTTTTTTATACCAACAGCCCTGCTAACATTTGTTATTGGCTGATTTCTTGGTACTAGCCCTTTTTACTGGAGTGAGATAGAATCTCAGCAGTTTAATTTTCATCTGTCAAATGATCAATGATGTTGAACAGTTTTCATATATTTATTTGCTGTTTGTACTTCTTTGTCTGAAAAGTGTCTATTCATCTCAGATGGCCATTTTTAAACTGAGTCTTTAAATGTAGGGGGGGTCTGATTTTTTTGAGTTCTTGATATATTCTAGATAGTAGTCCTTTGTTTGAGGAACAGCTGGCAAATTTTTTTGCCCACACTATGGGTTGTTTCTTCACTCTGTTAGTGGTTTCTCTTGCTGTGCAAAAGCTTTTTAATAAGATCCCAGTCATTGATTCTTTGTGATAGTTTCTGTGCAAATGGGTTTGTTCACAAAATCTTTGCCTACACTGTCATTTTATTCTATTTTCCAACAGATTTAATGTTTCTGTTTTAACATTTTGATCTTTGATTCATTTCAGTTTTCTTTTAGTGCATGGTGAAAGATATGGATCTAATTTTAATCTCTAGCATATGGAAAGCATTTATTAAAGGGGCTTTCTTCCAATGAATGTGGTTGGCACCTTTGTCAAAGAGAAGGTGGCTGAGTATGTCTGGAGTTGTTTCTGGATCTTCTAATCTGTTCCATTGATCCTCAGGTCTTTTTTTTTTTTTTGTTTTCACAAGTTCCATGCTGTTTTTAATCACAGTAACTTTGTAATATAATTTTAAGTCTGGGATTTTGATATCCTCTGCTTTGCCTTTGTTGCCCAGAATTGTTTTTGCGATTCTAGGTATCTTCTGTTTTCAAATGAATTTTAGGATTTTTTTCTCTAATTCTGTGAGATATGCTGTTATGATTTTTACTGCAATTACATTAAATCTATATAAAAATTTTGGAAGCAAGACCATTTTCACTGTATTGGCTGTTTCTACCCAAGAGCAAGGCATATCTTTCCATTTTCTGATATCCTCTTCAATCTCCTTTTCCAAAGTACTGGAGTTTTCAATGTAGAGGCCTATTACTTCTTCATTAGATTGATTCCTAGGTATTTCCTTTTGGGGGGATGCTATTATGAAAGATTTTGTATCCTTAATTTCTCTCTCAGTGAGTTTGTGATTTTTGTACAGGAATGCTATTGTTTTTGAGTGTTGACTTTGTATCCAGCTGTGTTATTGAATTTGATCATTAAATCTAAAAGTTTTTTGGTGGAGTTCTCAGGTCTTCTATATAGAATATCATGTCATTTACAAATAATGATAATTTAACTTCTCCTCCTTATTCCTTTTATTTATTTCTCTTGTCTAATTTCTCTGCCTCATGTTTCCAGAACTATATTGAACAAGAGTGGTGACAGTGGATGTTCTTGTCTTGTTCCTGATTTTAGGGCAAAAGCTTTCAGGTTTTTTACATTTAGTATGATGTTGGCTGTTGGTTTGTCATAGATGGCTTTCATCACATTGAGATAAAGACTATTTCAATTTTCTGTATGTTTTTTATTTTGAATGGGTGTTGGACTTTGTCAAATGCTTTGTTCACATCTATTGAGATGATCATATGTTTTTTTGTCCTTGGCTCTGTTAGTATGGTGTATTACATGTATTGATTTGCATATGTTGAACCATCCCTGCATCTCTGGGTTGAATCCTACTTGGTCATGGTGTATAATCTTCTTGATGATTTTTTGCATACCTTTTGACAGTATTTTACTGATGATTTTTTCACCTGTATTCATTATGAATATTGGCCTGTAGATTTTTGTGGTTGGGTTCTTCTCTGGTTTTGGTATCAGGGTAATGCTTGCTCCCAGGAATGAATTTGGGAGTGTTGCCTCCCTTTCAATTCCATTAAAAAGTTTCAGAAATGATGGTATTAGGTCTTCTCTAAATTTCTTGTAGAATTCAACAGTAAATTCATCAGGTCCTGGGCTTTTCTTTGTTGGTAGGTTTTTAGTTACATCTTCAATTTCATTGATTGATATTGATTTATTTAGGATTTTTATATTTTCTTGATTCAGTTTTGGTAGTTCATATGTACCTGGGAATCTTCTGCATTTTCCATTTTTTTATATACAAGTTCTCAAAGTAGATATTGATGATGTTCTGGAAATTTTCAGGAGCTTTTGGATTTCACCCTTTTATTGCTAATTGCAAGAATTTGAGTGTTTTCTTTCCTTTAGGTTGGCTAAAGGTTTGTTGATTTTATTTAATCTTTCAAAGATCCCACTGTTCGATTCATTGATTCTTTGTTTTGTCTTCTTAGTCTCCACTGTATTAATTTCTGGTCTGATCTTTATAATTTCCTCCCAATTATGAACTTTTGGCTTTGCCTGCTCTTGTTTTTCTAGAAGCCTGAGGTTCAACATTAAGTTGTTTGTTTGAGGTTGCTCTGTTTTTCTGATATGGGTATTCATTCCTAGAAATTTCCCTCACAGGACTACTTTTACTGTGTCTCATAGATTAAGTATGTAGTATTGACATTATTGTTTAATTGTAGAGATTATCTAATTTCTTGAATTTCATCTATGACCCATTGGTTGTTCAGGAGTGTTATTTAATTTCCATGTGTTTATGAGATTTTTGAGGTTTCTTTTGCCATTGATTTCCAATTTCATTGTACTATGGTCTGATGATATGCATGGGATAATTTCAATTCCTTTTTACTTACTTAAGCATGCTACTATGTGGTCTATTTTGGAGACTGTCCAGCATGCAGTTGAGAAGAATGTATATTTTGATGTTGTGGGATGGAACACTCTTGCAGACATCTACTAAGTCCACTTGTTCAAAAGTTTGATTTAGTTCTAATATTTTGTTATTGAATTTT
Source organism: Dolichotis patagonum (assembly GCA_004027295.1). Classification (NCBI taxonomy): domain Eukaryota; kingdom Metazoa; phylum Chordata; class Mammalia; order Rodentia; family Caviidae; genus Dolichotis; species Dolichotis patagonum. The sequence goes on from PVJX010013757.1 coordinate 40,990, forward strand.
TGTCTGGTCGATCTACTTGTGACAATCGAGTATTGAAATCCCCCAATATAATTCTATTAGTGCTTATTCGATTTTTCACGTCTATTAATATTTGTTTATATAGTTGGGTGCGCTGGTATTTGTTGCATATATATTTATAATTGTCATCTCTTCCCCTTGGATTATTCCCTTTACAAGGAGGTAGTGACTTTCCTTGAAACATTTTCTTGAGGATAGTTTTGATTTCTAAATCTTTAGGGACATATACCATACAAAAGTGCTTGTCAACGCAATCAAAATGTTTTGAAATGTACTTTTCATGTACTGTCGAAGCATGCGAGCTAAAAATTCCTGAGCACAAAGGGTTTCTCTAATGTCTTAGAAAACTAGCACTGTTACCAGCTCCTTTGCTATTCCCAGCCCTGCAATTACTCATGCTCATCAAGCCGGAGCATCTGCCGTAATTACTGACTTGCTCTGTGCCCACTTAGAATTTCCGTGGGACTCGGCATCTGCAGCTGTCCTGCTGGCTGGGATTGAGGCAACATTGTTTTTTACACACCACAAGAACAATAAACAATTCCATCTTTCTCAAAAAGTTTCTTTTATATCTGTTTCTCCATGAAACATGAATATTGAGACAAAAGGACTGATTTGGTTATCAGTCACTCTTCCATTTTCAAAGCACTGATTGAAGCATCAAGAATTTATTAAAACTGACAGGCAGGCTCTGTGTTGCAATGGATAGTGTTATTGCTGTGTCTGGATGTTTCCCCCAAAGACTCATGCAGGCATAGATGGGGCTTTTCCAGAGGTAGCTGGATGTAGAGTGTGTGACACTGAAAGTGATTTATGGTAGAATTCTAGACACAAGGAAACTAGAATTAAGAGTGTGAACATAACCTGCCCTTGGCAATCTGATTAAAGTAAAAGGTTCAGAAAGACACTGTTAAGGTACTTTGGTGGCTTTGCTACTTTCTTCCCAGGATGAATGGTTTTTCTCATGTAGTACATGTCTGCCATGCCACCTTGACTTGGAGTCAGCTGATTATGGACTGGAACCTTTACAAACTTTGAGCTAAATAAACCGTTGCACCTTTAACTTTGGGTGTCGGGTATTTTGTCTCAGCAATGAGAAAAGTAAGTAAGACAGGAGATCCACTGGATTTTTAGCATGCTTTGAAAGAGAATTAAAGAATTTATTAAAACTGTCTTTAATAATTTATATTAACCCTGGAGGATGCCTCTTACCCTTAAGAGTGTCTAATTCAATTTTTTTTTTTTTGGTACCAGGGATCAAACTCATGACCACGCACTTGCCAGGTAGGTGCTTATGCCATTGAGCTAAATACCTAGCCCTCTAATTCAAATTTTTAAGCAATAACAAATGATGCTTAGTTTTACTACTGCAATACACTCATTTTCTTTTTTACGCTCATTATATTTTTGTATGCTATTAGTATTATATTGTGGATCATTTTGATTTCTGAGTATCTGTTAGTGATAATTTGTGGCTGATTTTAGATTTACACAGGAAAATAGGTACCTGAAGAGAAATACAGTAGTGTTATTTTGTGTGTAGTAAGATTTCTGTTATGAGTAAAGAGTTTATTTTTCTAATTTTGTCAGTTACTTTTTGTTTAATTACCTACTCATATGAATCTATATGTTCTTTTTACATTCTACCTAGCAGAACAGATGGTATGTGCTGGCAAAAATTTATTTACTGTTTGTAAATTAGTTGATGGAGTTTTGGTATAAGAAGATTGTTAGAGCTGGGGGTGTAGCTTAGTGGTAGAGCATTTGCCTACTTCATGTGAGGCTTTAGGTTCAATCCTCAGCACTGCAAAGTCAATCAATCAATCAATCAATCAATCAAATTTTTAAAAGTTGGTTAAACTATCTTTGCAATAAGAGAGCATTATTTTCTTTTACAGAAAAAAATCACCTATTTTTAAGATTCAGAATAGATTTGATCATTTGTTGTGCTTGGGGGTGGAGAGTAATAAAGACCAAGAAAGGAGAGATGAAGACAGAGTATGGAATTGTATTGCTACTGCGGGAACAAGTAGGCGTCTTTGTGCACATTCTACAGAAGAAATTCATTCTGTTGAGAGTAGAATAAGAACATATCATGCTTCCAACTGAATAGAAGTCTTTAATTTGTTAAGGAAAGGTTTTTTTTTTAGTAACTAAAAATGAACTAGAACTTTGAAATGATATTGATTTACTTTTAAGTTTCAGGTGAGAGTTTAAAAGAAAAGAGGGGAGAAGCTTCTGGTAAACACTTTTGACTTTCCTTCCTGTCTTATTGAAAGCAAGTTATAACCTTCCTGTTGTTGAAAATATATGAACTGAGGAGACTGAATGCGCAGCCTGCCACTGTGAAAAGACAGGGTGACTCTAGATGCAGTCATTCAGGTTATGACATGTACTAACAGATCCCTCAGGAGGAGCTGTAAACAATTTTCCTTGACTCATAAAAGAAAAAAGAAAACAAAAGGTAATAGGTGGTAGGACTGGCTTTGTCCTTGACATATATATATATATATATATATATATATATATATATTTTTTTTTTTTTTTTCCAGTGAAGTCTAAATGTTTTCAGGATGTCTATAACAAGAGAATAGAATGTTTTCAGGATGTGTGTGTTCAGGAGAATGAAAAGCACCAAGCAAAAGTGAAATGAAAGGATGCTTTGTAAAACCACCTCTGCCTCTTTACCCTAACAAAAGAAATTACAACAGCGTAAAGATCCTCAGAAACTCTCTGTGATTATTTATTTATTTATTTGTTTGTTTGTTTATTTAGAGACAGGGTCTCACGATGTAGCTCAGGCTGGCCTTGAACTCACTATGTAGTCCAGGCTGGCTTCAAACTCACAGCGATCCCTCCTGCCTCACCTTCTCGAGTGCTAGGATTTCAAGCATATACCACTGTGCCTGATTCTATGAGTTTTTTTATAGGATGTTTCACTGTAAATGATTAGAGGAAGGGTTTTTTAAATCAGCCAAAAATTGCCCTTGATTATAGTTTTTGAAGAAACCAAGATATATATTAATTTATTTCAGTCAAAGCTATTTGAAAGATACTAGAATATTAAGTTTCTGTTATATACAAGGCAAAAAGATGATAAAGAAAATACACACGACATTATTGCAAAGGGCTTTTGGAAGTGTGCAGATACATATATAAAAATGAGGTACTGCATGTATGCCATCCTTAAGTACATGCAACAGGGATACCATGATACATAAATCAGAGTCCTACTTTGTATGAAGCTTATGTTGTAGCAGGATAAGTCAACACAAATTAACCAGTGATGTAATTTCAGATACTAACAAGTTAAGACCCAGCACTGAGGGGGAGTCATGTTTAGACATTCAAAGGTGCTGGGCAGGGCATTCTGGTAGTGGGGTCAGGGTAAGCATGGGACAGAGGTGGTAGAGAGCAGGGTTTGTCGTGGGAACAATGAGCAGATGAGTTTTGTTCTCTGAGTGCTTTCCTGAGCGCTGGGCACTGAGCAGAGTGGGAATAGGGTCCTTTTCAGAAAGTACAGGGTTGGGATGGGAAGTGTGACAAGGATTCAGATGGATGAGAATGAATTCTGAGCAACATTAAAGGTCCAAGTGGTTGGGATACATTTGAAATGGAATTGGCCCCATTTTGTGTCTTTTCCTGGTAATGCTTAGCAAACTGGGCAAAACAGAAATAGAAAGGTTGGAGACCATCAAGAAGAACAAGAGCCTGGAGAATGCTATTGAAATGCTTTTTTCTGAGGTCTTGTGGGGAAGAAGCGAAGGAGGCTTATGGGAGGCCGGGAAGTGAGAGGGGAAAGGGCGTAGTGCTGTGGACAAGTGCACCCCAGATCTGAGTGTTACAGGCGTGGCCTCAGCCTGTGGTGCTCCTGGAGGTGCTGGAACCTTTAACAGGTGGGCTAGTGGGAGATCCTCTGTTCTTTGGAGGAGTCCCTAAAAGGGGACACTAGAATCTCTGTTGCCTTGCCTTGTTCTTTTTTGCTGCTTGGTGTGAGGTAAGGAGTGTTGCTCCACCACACGCTCCTACCATGATGTGTCACCATAGTCCCAAAACAACAGGGCCAACCAACCATGGACTGAAAGTCTGAAAATCCAGAGCCAAAATAAACCTTTTCTCTTTATCACCTGATGTATCTCAAGTATGTATTACAGCAATGGAAAGCTGACCTAGCACTCCTGGGGGGGCTCTAGAACTCTGGGCCTGGTCTGAATCTTGTTTCTTTCATCTACTGTTTTAAATGGCTGGATTAGGTGATCTGTATGTCCTCTGATTGCTCTTACGTGTTTAAACTCCATTTCCTCTTGGTTTCCTGTTCAGAATCCAATAGATTGAGCTATTTTGCATGTGAGCTCATAGAAAAGGGTAAGGTAGGATGTGAGGTTTGGTACGTGAGCATGACAATCATGCCTGAACTGTTATATGTTTACTGTGACAAAAGTTGGAAAAGTAAATGGACTAAAATCAGGGATGGAGGGAAGGTTTTGTAGGCTTGGTTGGAGTTAGCAGCAGTGAGAAGAAATAAGGACTCAAGATTGGAGTCAGGAGGCCACGTTTAGGGTGCACAGTCTTGAAAGCAGAGCATTTGATTCGTGTGTGAGTCAGATATACTGGTAGGTGGTGGGTAGGAGGCTGAGGTCTGGACGGGGGAAGGCTTTGAGGAATGGTGGGGTCTGTGTGTAGGAGATTGTGGTTGCTCAGAATTCATCTGCAAACAGTACTCGGGTGCCTAATAAGCACCAGGTTTGGATAACGCTGAGGAAGACAGATATTGTGGTTTAAATACTTCCCTCAGCAGCATCTGTTGGAAATATGATCCCCGGTGCAACAGTACTTTGAGGTGGGACCTAAAGAGAGATGTGGGTTTATGGGGGGATCCACTGTACAAGTGGATTAGTGCCATGTTTCCAAGGCCTTGAGGCTACAAAAGGGATCATAGTAAAAAGCCCTCACCAGATGCAGTGCCTCAGTCTTGGACTTCTCAGTCTCTAGAATTGTGAAAAAAATACAATATATGTTCTTTATAAATTGCCTAATCTCAGGTACCCTGTTCAAGCATAAAATGGACTAAGACCACAAGGATGGTGCCCGCCTGTTGAAGCAGGAAGATGAGAGTGAAAGTGATGTTACGAATGCCAACATTTAGAAGGGTTAATGGCGAAGGGATGAACCATGGACGCAGTATGGGAGGGGAAAGTGTTGAAGTGTTAGAAAATCACAAGGTTCAGCCAGATGAGGTGTCACACACCTATAATCCCAGTATGAGGGAAGCTGAGGCAGGAGAAACACAAATTTGAGGCCAGCCTAGGCAACATGGCAAGACCTTACCTCAAAAATGAAAATTAAAAGGGCTGGGGATATACCTCACAGTTAAATCCTCAGTATAAAACAACAGTAACAACAACAAAGCTTATGACGGATGTTAATGAAATAAAATGAACTTGGTCCATTTTCTTGTACCAAATTTAAGGAGCGGATTTTTTTCTTTGATGTTCAACAAAAAGACTTGGATGTTTAAGAAATACTAGATAACTGCCATTGTGCAATAGCAAGATGTACTTTAATATGAAATGAAATTTTATGAAAACAGCTTTCAGAAATTTAGGCATGAAAATGTAATCAGCATGGAAATGACAGTGTGATAAGTACATGAAAGAATCATTGTTTATGAAAGGAT
>PVJX010013758.1:0-46615 GCA_004027295.1 Dolichotis patagonum
ATTTTGATCACATCCACAGACCACAATGACTGATTGACCAAAGCTATCTAGGTTTCTGGAAGCACACTCTATGATCTTTACGAAAGAACCAAATCACCTAATTACAAATTTCCCAGAATGTACCCCTGTGGTTAGTAACTGTATCTTCACCTCGCCTTGTTTCTGGTTGGCTTTCTGAGTGTCTAAGAATCCTTAGAGAGATGGTCATCAACTTGTCCCAGATCCCTTTATCCCCTGTGACATACAAACTAAGTGTGCTCAACCTCTGGCCCAGGTGTAGGACACTGTGCCCCAAAATTAAATGCAAAATTCTGTGTGTGGAAACCTTTTCTGGGAAGAAGAAAAAATTTTCTATAGTTTTCAAGATGCTAAAAAGGGCTGTAAATCAAAAAGATTGGGAACTTGTTCAACTAAGGACGTCTCCACTCACATGCAGCCAAAAGCAAAGTGGCTTCTTGGCATCTCCTTTTGGACCTCATTACTCCAGACCAAAGGGAGGTAAAGGTTTTCTGGGTAAATGCTGGTGGGTCCAGGCCAGCCCGTGCCTGTCGGGGTTAGACTCTCCCAAGAGCCCCTTTATCAGTTGGGCAAAATTTCCATTCTCCATCAGCCCTTCCTCTATGAAGTAGGAAAGGTACAGCTCGGAAAAATGAACGCTTGATGACCAGCTTGGGATACTTATGCCTCATTCTGTGGAGGCTGCTGGGTCTCCTGAGTGTGACACCACCTTGGGGGTCTCTTTCTTCTAGGAGTTAGAAATACAGGCATCTTAAGAACTGGGTTGTATTTCAAATTCCAACAGTCCATGAGTATTGTGATAGGAGCAGCCACTTCCACCAACAGTGTGAATCACCACACTCACATACACTCATACACAAAAGTCCACCTAGAAGGAGGAAAAGTCTCCAAAGAACTGTCCTACCAGCATTTCATCAAAGTCAGGACTCCATGTTAAAAATCAGGAATTTGAGGGGTGGCTGCTATGGACTTAGATTTGTGTCCTACGCAAAATTCACACATGGAAACTCTATGCTGCAACATGTTGGAGTTTGGAGATGGATTTTGGAGGAATGATTAGGTGGGGCCCTTGCAATGGGATTAGTGACCTTACAGGAAGAGACAAGAGGCAGCTTGCTTCTCCCTCTGTTCTCTGCTATGTTAAGGACACGGGGAGGAAGTAGCCATCTGAAAAGCAGGAAGGGAGCCCTCTACCCAAACCCAGGCAATGCTGCACCCTGATCTTAGATCCCCAGTTCCAGAACTTTGAAGAATAAATTCTTGTTGTTTATGCACTCAGCTTCTGGTACTCAGAGGTTGTTTAAGTACTCAACCTCATAACAGCACACCAAGGATGGCAGTGATTTAAGAGAGAAGCACAGATCTCTTTTTTACCATCACCTACTAGAGTCCAAGACACCAGCAACACATGGACTTTTTGTGTGGCCAGACTGAGAGGGTGGGCACACAGCCAGAGGAAAAGCAGCCAGTGTTGTTTGAGATCAGAATTTCCACCACCTCCTGCTCTTTCTTGCCCATCTCTTCCTCCCTTTTGGGTGTTATAATTTGGACTTGGATTTTGGTTCCAGATTGTTCACTTACTATTATTTAACTTCTCTAAAGCTGCCTGTTATGGATTAAAAACTGGTAGGCAACTTAACACCAGCTGAGTTAAATCAGCATGGTGCTGAGTGCAGATGTTCCACCTGAGGAAATTTGCCAGCATAAATAGAGATGTGGAGAAGAGCTGGGCATTGTGTGTTTCTCTAAGTGTTGCTGTTGAGCCGTTGGTTCTCCTGGAGGAGCTCCTCATGACTAGCTTCCCCTGTGTGTTAGACCATTGTCATTAGAGGAGCTCAGGACCTTATTGGTGAAAGTGGCTGTGGTTTATTTTGGGGAAGCTCTGGTCCTTACATTTGAGCATCGATTCCTGGCTCAGGAGAGGCAGATACATGCCATTTAATCTCCAGGAGAAACTACTCATGCTGGCTTCCTGGCATGCACTCAATTGTTATTGTTGGAGGGGCTTGGGACCTCCATGTCACTGAGGGTAGCTGTGGTGCTTTTCAGTGCAGCCCTGGTTCTTATTTTGAACATGACTTCTCAGCTCCAGTGTAGAACCCTCAACCTACTGGCACAGCTCCTTTACCCTGCTGGCATAGACTTTCTAGCTTTCACCACTGACCTTCGGGCCTTCCCAATACAGATCCATAAAAGAAACTGGCGTGAGTCTTTCTCGTGGGCTCTAGACCTCTAGTTGGACTTGTGGGAGGCATTGTCCTGGGCCTTAGGTTTTCATCTGGACTCATGTAGGACATTTCTGTCGGATTCAGGCCCTTGGCTGAATATTCTGAGTCTTTAGGGTTGTGGACAGATTTCCTGTACTGTCTTGTGTTTAACTCTGGGTGACCATCATACAGTAATAATATAAATTCTGTGTCCTGATTCTAACTGTTCTCACAACCCCTGACTGCATTACTGCCTTAGTCACTTTTCTCATCACTGAGACAAAAAACATAGCACCTGAAATTAAAGGTGGAAAGGTTTATTTTGGCTCACAGTTTGTAGAGGTTTCAGTCCATAGTTGGCCGATTCCAATGCAGGGTAGCATGACAGAAGAGAAAAGTTCATGGCAGGGCAGGCAGAAGGCAGCAACAACAGCAAGCCTGCCTGCCTTCTTCTCCCACTAGATTCCATTTAGGCTATAAACTTATCAATGGATACGTTCCTGTATCCACACCCAGAACTATGCCAAACTAATCAGTGCACTCATTTAATACCACACAATCTTAATCCCAGTATCACATATCCTAGAGACAGCCAGCTCTGGAAACGCCACGCCTATGCATACATGAGGCTTTGGGGGGACATCTAAATACAAGCCACAACAAGATGTTTTTCTTTCTTTGTGTAGGAATAATATCTACCTTACAAAGGTACAAGAAAAAGTAAGTGGGACAATGTAGCTAGAGCTTTTAACAGAGTCAAAACCCTTGGAGCTTAGCAAGGCCTCACAGAGGCTGGCTATGAAGGTTAACTTCCAGCCAGTTTCACAAATTTAAGCTCTTTTCCAAGTTAATATCGCTCTGTTCCTTCCCCTCACACAACCGCACCCTTCCTTCTTCCCACTGCCCTCTTCCTGTGTAACCTTGACTCACACTACAGATCTGGGCCTGTGTGCTACTTCCTTCTAAAAAATCTAGATTAGCTTGTTCGTGACACTAATTTATGTCCATGTCATATTTTGCCAGGATTCTATTGCAGAACACTAAACAACATCACTTTCTAACTATCTCCCTATTTCTTCTTCTCTGCTGTAAACTCAGTGAGGGCAGAGATAAAATCTTCTGATGTCTCCCTAGGGATGAGCAAACCACGTGTTTGGCTTTTGGTGCTAGCTTTGTTATTATCGGTTGGAAGAGTGAAGGAAGGAATGAATAAATAACTCAGTCTGTATTGGAGATCTGGCAGTTATTTTAGCCCAAGTCTTGAAGTTCTGACTGTCCTTTATGCTTCTCTTCTATTCTCCTCCCAAAGTATTCAGAGAACATGATTTTCCTGTCAGGAGCAAAGACAGCTGATGCCGAATATACACCAAAAATCCCCCGTGCTCCACACGAGTATTTGTTTGTCGTAAATCAGCCCACTGTTTCATTTTCTTTGTCCTTAAAAGGCTCCTGTGGAGTATCATGAGTAACAGGGGTGGCCAACAGACCTTCCTGGCACAGCACAAGCGACAAGGCCACTCCGGGGACGGAAGGGGTCCACGTCCTGGACCAAGCCGACAGGATGTTTTGACCTTCCAGCTTCCTGGGGTGGGGACTTTCCCCTAATGACTGATTTGTCACATTTCAGGGTGACCAAATAACCATCTTAGCTTCTGAGAATGGATGTGTTTCCCCACTGGGCCCAACCAAGTCCTAGGAACATAACCACATTAGGAAAAGACAGTAAAACGGCCCAAAACTAAAACTGAATATAATTTGGAGTTTCAGGTCAACAATCAATACAGGATCATAACAATGCCCTGTGCAGGCCTCTGCCTCTTTCCCTATAATCACGTGTTCTTTTCTCTCTTAATAACATACTTTGAGCCAGACATGGTAGCACATAACTCTAATCCCAGTACTCAAGAGGGTGAGGCAGAAGGATCGATGTAAGTTCAAGATCAGCCTGGGCTACAAAGCGAGCTCAAGGCCAGCCTGAACTGCATGGCAATATCCTGTCACAAAAAGACAAAAAAATTTTATTTTCTACTTAGACATACAGCAGTAACATAGTAAATTACTTATCTGACTCCTTACCCTTCTAGGAATAGTGGTCATATAAAATCAATCCACAAACCCTTGAGAAAAAGCTTTCCCCTTATCTACACAAAAAAAGCTATTTTGAAATACTGCCAAGCAGTATTTCATTAATTTAGTCTATAGAAACAAAAAATAACAAAGGTATACAGAAATCCATGTTGCATCTATGCATTTAGAGTTATTCTCAGCATGAATAAAAATAAATGAGAATAGTCTAGCATCTTAGCAGAAAGCTAGCCAGATAAACTTAATTGAAGTTAAAACCCTTTAAATCTCATTTTACCCATCTATAAAATGAGGACAGTAATTTAAATGTCATAAACAACTTGGGTCTAATATATTTTGGCTACTAATTCTCATCACCCAAATCATCACTTAAAAATTGAAGTTTAAAAACACAACCCAAGAAAATAATTTGCTAATTATTCATTCTACACTATGAAATGAACTTGCAGCTGCCTGGAGTTCTCAGCTAAGTAAGCCACTGTCCATTATTAAATTCCAAATGTCCACACTGACCATCATCCACAGTGAAAAAACTATTTCAGTGACTGCAGAGTACTTAGCCAAAAGAGCATGGGTAAGTGTGAGGAGTGGTGGGTACAAAAAAAAAAAAAAACTCGACAAATCTACACTAACATCATAAAAATACCCACTAAAAATAAAAATAATTGCCAGTGCTTTGTTCCTGTATAAATCTAGTTCTAAAATTTAGCTCTATAAATACTACTAGATAGTATAGGTTGACACCAAACCTTTAAAACATTTTGAATTCTTCACGGACGATATGGCCACTTAAAGCCTTCTCATTGACCTACATGGTTTTGGTTAATTTGGGGTTGGGGTTGGGTTTGGGTTTGGGTTTTTTGAGACAGGGTCTTGCTCTGTATCCACGCTGGCCTCGAACACACAGTGATCCTCCTGCCTCAGTCTCCCAAGAGCTGAGATTACCGGCCTGCGCCACCACACGTGGGTCTTACATGGTTACACTCACATGGTTTTACGTGGGTCTTCACATGTTTCAAAATTAACAGGCATTGTAGAATTACAGTCCCAAAGAGGCTGACCTCACACAGGCTGGAGAGAACTGGGCACATTCTAAGTTCTATGAGGGAAAGAAACAAAGAAGAAACTTTGAAAGAGAAGACCCTGCGCCCTGCTTATCCTACAAATCAAACAATTGCTCACCCGGTATCTCATAAATTAATGAGTGCCACAAACCCGGATTCTCCCCCTTCCTTCTATGACAGTATTCGCCCTCCGACACCAGGTCCAAGGGTGACCTGAATACTTTCTGCAAAGCCTCCTCAGCCAGAATTAACTGCTCCATTCTTACGAGTTCCTGTGTTTTAAAACTTACTACAGTCAGGTAAGCTGCACTCTGGATCTGTGGAGCAGTTGATAAACATTCCTCAGAAAGCCCATGACATGGTAACACCCCTTTGTACTCCCAGAACTTAACACGGTCCTGGAAAATTGTAGATGCTCAAAATTTCTGGATTGTTCTCATTTACTACTAAAGTGGTCAAACTGAGCTTCTGCTTTAAGGAGTGTCAGAAAGTGGGAAACTCTGCCTTCTCCTTTTTTTCTTTCTAGACTCATTTACTGACCCCAAGGCTCTTCCTGGCAATGACTCAATAAATGAATTCAAAGAAGATATTAATATAAAAGGTGGGTGATAACAATTAAAATACACCTCACTTTAAAACAGGATGTCTGTCCAGGACAGCGCTTAATCTAAAGTCACACTAAACCGTCAAGGGATAGCGTGCCCTCCAGTTATGTCACCGAGGTACAAATCTGGAACCACACATTGTCTCGTCACGTGACTCGGCCATCTTCATGCTGTGATGGTGACCTAGTGACTCCATGCTTCAAACCCAGAATCACACTCAGCTTGTAAACCACACAGCAGAGCAGTTTTCCAGACCTCTACTCACCTCCCCCATCTGGATTAACCAACATTCCCCAGTCTTAAAGCAAACTGACTGAGCCCCATAGCATGAACACTGAAATTAGTACATGGAAATGAGTACATGAAATTGGTACATGAAAAGTACCGCTAACTGTGTGACAAGCACCCAGCTGGCTGATGTCTCCAAATTTATTTTCAGATGCAAACAGGAAATTGTGTGATTATAAAAATCAGTTGTGTTTAAGGAATAAATAAAATGTGACAGTTATGCACAATGGAACACTACCCTGTCATAAAGAAGGATAAGCTTGGATCATTTGTAGGCAAATGGATGCACCTTGAGACCACAATATTAAGTGAAATAAAGAAAAACACAGGCTTAAGTGTCACATTGTTTCTCTTATATGAGAAAATCAAAATATAAATAAAGAGCCAACTAAGAGATAGATAGTAAGAAATAGGGATAAAGGTGTTCTGCAAAAGGGAAGGCAACCAAGAGATGGAGGGGACAAAGGGAAAGAGAAATATATTTAAAAAAAAGAATGAAATGTGCTGTGTATATGCACTGGCTCCCAACCAGCAATGAAATTGATATGTACTGCAAACATGTACCAAAAATAACTGTTTTAAAAGCAACTTTGTTTTTCTCAAATCTTTGTGTCTGAATTAATTACAGATTTCATTACATCAATTAGCTACTATGAAAACCAGTGAAATACGAGCAGGAAAAGATCACTGGTTTTCTAATGAAAATACAGAGACTGAGTAAGAGCATGTAACTACAATTGCTGTCTGTGTAAATCTGACTGAAGAGACCATAAATGACCAAGGTAGGGGGGAATCTCAAAAATCTAGAAGAATTATGAATTTTGATTGCTTTGCAGGTGTCTTTAAATCCTCTCTCCTGAGCAACCGAGGTCAGAATTCAGAGATGGTGCATCAGAGGGCACCATTCACTCAAGACGGCGCGATGCTCCAATCAACGGTTCAAGCCAAAAAATGGGAGAAGTCTGGGCCCTATGTTGAAAGATCAGCAAGGGAACAGACATGGATGTGTTCTAGTCAGAACGTTTGAAAGAAATCACATCATGTCTTCGAAAGAGACACAGCCCCTGGCATAGCCCCCACTTCAGTTGGGGGGGCGTGGCCTTAGGGGTCATCCTTGCCGCTAGAAGAGAAGCCCTGAGACTCCGGATGCCTCTGATCAGCCAGCACTCTTGAGAGCTGTGCTCCCTGAGAATGGACACTTCCAGCCTCCAAGAAGTAGGCAGGAAAGGGAGGGACTTTTTATGTCTTTATTCCTCTAAATGATGACGTAACCATTGCAATTTCATTCTAGCAGACAGGGATGCTTTGGAACTGAGGATCAAGAAGAGGACGTAACAGAACCAAATGGCTAAGAAAGAAAGAGTCCTATATTTTTAAGTCTTACTTCCATTGACCCAGTTTAGTTCCCCGGTCTTGAAGGATCAGGTATCAGCAGACCCTGAATGGATTCCTTAGGCTCCCGTTGACCTCTTCAAATCCTTCCTTCTAGTCTCATCACCCTGCTGACGTGGCACTTTGAAGTTCCAGGAATGCTCAAAAATAACACAGCTCTTTTAATACAATTAAGCATAAGAAAAATCTACTTGAATGGGGCTCATAGCTGTCCCCTGCTTCTGGAGTGGAAAGAGGTCAGCTGCTAGTGGGTAATCCAGGCTCTTGCTTGCCTCTGCCTTCACCATTTTGGTGGCATCTTCTCATAACCTGGACAACCCTCTCAAGAATCAGGTAGCTCACATCAGTAGCCCCATTGTCCAAATGAAAGCCCTGACAGTTTTTCCAGCCCTGAAAACCAAAATCCCCGAGTTACAGCCCAGAGGAAGGACAGAAGCCAGCACATCCACCAGGAAGATCTGGGAAACTTACTGCAGCTCAACCCCTGCCAGACGTCAGCACAGGGAAGCCTGGCACCTTTTCACTTCCCAGCATTCCTTTCCACCAGAACATGCTTAGAAAACTCAAGTAATTTTACCTGAAAGCAATTATCCCCCAGATCTTCTTCCTCTGCGTATTTTCTTCCTCTTGGGTGATACTTAGTAAACAGTTATTGAAGGCTGTAATGCAAAATCACGGATCTGTATATATGAACCCCAAATATCTATTTTTAAAGAAATGGCTAGTTTTCTATCAGTTCCCATGTGATGAATCCTGCAGATAAATTCCGGACTCTTGGGTATGGTGAGTAATGAATGGCAAGCATGCACCTCATGACAAGTGAACAGCAGCTGCGTTTATCGAAAACCACGGGAAGATGTGATACGGACAAGTCCATGCCAAGCAAAACATGGCACAGACAGAAACGTGGTGTTGGGGTGACAGGAAAGCAAAGCTCACTGCGCACAGATCAATCAGGCTTTCAGAATTTACAGGATGTGCGTCTCAGCCCAGGTGCCTCCCACTGAGTCACTAAGGGTGATTGACAGGCTGCTGAGTCACTATAGGGGCACTCAACATGCACAGCTGAGCCAAAATTCACTCTGCTCTCAATTACACTTACGCGATGCAGTGCTTATTCATGAACCCTTAATGAGGTTTGAGTAGGGTAAAGTTGGTTGATGGTCCAGCCAGGAGACTGAAAAGCACACGCTCTTGGCTAGGACATCAAGGATCTCTGGGCTTGTGTTATGTGATTTTCTACCTCTTCTAAGACAGTGGAAGGAGGAATGGTCCTAAGGTTCAAACTTGGATGAGCAGAGGGGAGTGATTTCTTCAGCACCATTGTTCTAACCACACCATTGCGTAACCCAGTTCTCTCTTATTGTACAACATGGTGAGTGGGACAACAAGAAATTCCATTCCCAGCCTCCTTTGCATCCTGGTGACCGCAGGCAGGTCAATGTAGAATCCAGGCGGAGCCCTTAGGCAACACATCCTCCTCAGGCGGGTAAGAAGCAGAGTGCCTTCTCCTCTTCCCAAGCTGCCAGCTCAACACGGGGCAACAAGGGCACCTGGGAAACCTCATAATGGAGATGGCAGAGCTGCAAGATGTACAGAGCCTGGATTCCCGAAGCATCCTTGGAAGCAAACCACCCACCAATCAGCACATCCATGCGTAGACCTGCCGTGAATGGAAAATAAATCTCTATCATGGAGGAGCTGTTGCATATTGCGAGTTTGCCTGGTAGAATCTAGCATTATCCTTTCTAAACATCACTATTGTAAGCCAAAATGCATTGCCATCTTTAATGGTATGAGCTTAACTTCTAATCCTAAAAAACAAATATTCTAGAGGAGAGAATGTCATCTGTGAATTGTAAAGAGAAATGCTTTTTAATATAATAAAGGAGTATTTATTTTTAATATAAAAGCTTCTCTGTCCCTCCTGGATAGGCCTCCAGATCAGTCTGTGAGGCCCTCAGATTATTTTAACATGTGATTTATTCTCAATCTTCATTTAATCCCTTACCATTATCTTCTCATACTTCTAATAATGCTTGATAATGACAGTGATAATGCAAAAGTCTCAGACTTCCTGTTTATTTTTTAACTTGCATCTCCAATCCATGTAAAATATCCAGTAATGAGACAGGCGATTAGGGTGTGGTGAAGCTGACTGGGCAAGTAGGTGTGACCAGCTCATTACAAAATCCCAGGACATAGGCACAGAACCGAGCCCAAAGCCCTGTGTGTGGACTTCTCATGAGAACTTGAGCAGGCATCAATAGAACATAGCCTGAGGAGAGGGTGGCACAGAAAGGACGGTCCCCTGGGTTTTTGCCACTCTGTTCTCTCTACCGTGGTGGCGGCCCTCATGCTGCAGGGTGTAATTCTTTTCCTTTGTATTCCTTTCAAACTCACACTGCAGAACCTGTTTCTTTCCCTACCCTGAATAAAACTTTGCCACCGTTTGCTCTTGTCTTGACCATCTTTGCTCAGGATAGAAGAACCTAGAAACCATTGCAGAAGAAAACTCCAGGACCTTAAAATCTGGTAACCCTTCTCCTTCACACTGCTATCCACGTCTATCTTCTAGAGCGGGTAGCACGACTGGGGCCTGGAAGATCACCACACCTCCACCCACCTTAGAGCCAGTCTTCTTCCCATTGTCCTAAGATACCCAGAAACAAGAGTGACAAAGATTCAGGGAGTCTCTAAAGCTCCAGGCCAGAGCACAGGAGTGTCAGACTTCAGCAACCTTCTCTCTGCTCAAACATCCTCGAAGGGTCACACATGGGGGCCACATATCATGTATGTGATTCAAACCAAGCAGATTCTAGAAGAGACTGATGTGCTAAGGCGCCCCTGAGATGACACAGCACCCCATTAACCATTTCTTTCAATCTTATCTAGAGATACGCAGTAAGAGGCACCAAGGCAGGATGTATAGCTTTTAAAATCTGAAAATCTGATTTGTCTTTATTCTCCCTATTCCTCCACAGTCCCAGGACCACTCTTTTCTGTTTGTGCCACCTTTTTGCTCGTGTTGGGACAACCCTGCTGTCATGGTTGATACACTGTCACCTTGAGAAGTTTAGATGTTTGACTAAGAGACTCAGCAGGGAGCCAGGGTCCTCACTGTGTAAATATCCTCATCCTGTGCAAGACGAGGGCACGGAGATGGTGGGGGCCACACTCGTCCTAGAGGGGCTGGTTTGCTTACAGTATAAGCTAGGAAAACAGCCTGGCCCCTTCCTCGAATTTTGCTCTTGCTGCTTTTGCAGTCTTCTGCCGCCTTGAAGTGCTGCCCCAGTGCCCTGCCACCCCACCTTGGAGCCAGTTGATTATGGACTGAAACCTCCACAAACTGTGAGCTCAATAAACCTTTCCTTCCTTCATTTTGGGTGTTGGGTGTTTTGCCCCAGCAAAGAGAGAAAAGTAACTAGGTCACCTGCTCTGAGCACACCTTCCTTTTATTATCAATAAATATAGCTGCTGCTTCTTTTACCATTGGGTAATTTGCAACCCTTTTCTCACCATACACAAGGACCTGGAATCTATCTCCAGGGCACATCACATGCGTATCACTTGCAGTCATAAATGCTGTTTACTGTTCTTCTCAGTGACTAATGCACTACATGCTAAGGACACACAATAAAAACGAAGTGCTCAGTACAGTGAGTCACGGGTCTCTAGAGAGAAGTCTATGTCCAGGATGAAATATCTACAGGGAAGAAAGTGCTTTACCCAGATGACTGCAAGCCAGGAGTAGGGTCTCAGTCCTTTCTTCAGGTGAGAGGGGCATCAGACTTGGACCCCAGCCTGCCGTGGGGAAGCAGAGCCAGAGGTGCCTGTCTATAGCTCCCTCCCCTTTCTTTGCTCGCTGCAGTGGGAGGCAAATGCCGCCCTCTGTGGAATCAGCCTCATGCCAAATGGGCCTCCGGTCCAGACTCGGGACTGTGCTCCAGAGGAGACATGGCAGGGTTTATTGAATAATGTCCTCAGCCAAGATGCATCCACTTCATATTCTCCAACAAACACGCTGGAAGTCTTGTCAGTGGGGGCGGGAGAGAGATGCCACGCTCAGCTTCATAGGTGAGCCCTCATCTGATCAGGGTCCTGCGAACAAAGAAGGAGAAAGTACAAAACAGAGTCCCGTGTTCCCTGGCCTGAATATCTGGTTTTGTGGGAGCCACAGATATGGAAATCAATGTGTGCATCACCACGTGTGTATGTGTGTGTTAGCTATAACAGTAACACTTGCACAGCTAGGGAAACAAAGAAAAAGAGAACAGATGAAATGAAACTAATTTCCTTGGCCCAGAAATAAACAGGGTCCAATAAAAAAGAAATGGTCAAGAAAGCTTTCCAGGGTGAATAATGCCTACACCGAATCTGCAGGACATGAGAAAGTTACCAGACAGTAGAGGCAGAAGGACTGATGTGACCAGGGAGTGGAATGCAGGAAGTCACAGTCCAAGGAGACCACAGCACTCCAGGGTTCTGACTCATTCCCGGTGTTACAGAATCAGGGTAGCAGGTCACCAGCTTTTACAAATGTAGAACGTCACTGTATTTTGCAGTTTGTAAACTTAAGGATTGAGTCATGAAACTTGGGTAGGCAGATCGGTACACATGTATGCACACAAGCATGCGTGTGTGCGTTTCCTGGCTTCTTGTGTAAAATGTGCTTCTCACTATAAAGTGCTCACTCTCCTGTTACACCAGTGGAAACACTGGTTCTCTGTTAGGAAGAGGCCACCAGTCAGCAAGTCCTCCTCTGAGACACACAGCCGTCAGCTTGCTTAGTTCCTATCCACCACCTGTTTACCATCTCTGCATCCATCCAACCCAAGAAACAGAAATAGTTATACCCTTCAGGCTCCTACTAGTCTAAAAATAAGTCTCGGTCCCTAATTCTACCTTGAAATTTAGAGAGACTATTTCAGTCACAATAGGTGAGCACTTCGCAGACTTTCATAACAATAACTGATCAGTTAGTACTTCCATACAGAAAATCAGCGTCTTATTTGGACACTTTTGTACTCTCTGAAGCCTTACCCTTTATAACTGGACATGCTGAAATAGCCAAACGTCATGAGATATTTGAAGAGCACCTCAAACATAAAAGACAAATGTCAAGATCAACAAACAGAAAAAGAACAGAGACAATCCTAAGGGGAGAGGAAGTCTTTTAACTCCAAGTAATGCCCTTAGGATGATTAAAGAAAAAACCATCAACCAACTAAAAAGTTAAACATTAGAGAGAGAGAGAGAAAAAAAGAACTCTTAGAAATAAAAAAAGATGACTGGGTGGAGGAAAGGAGACTTAAAATGAGCTGAAGGATAAAGTTTAGAAATCTCCCCAAATTAGATGAAGAATTCTGAAACCACCATGTGTGTATAACTGAACTTGAAAAACTTGGGGACTGGATGGAAGAAAGAAGGACCAGGTTACTCACTGTTGGGGTGGAGGGCAAAGCAGGAGAAGGAGGCTAGGAGATCCCTAGGAGTTACCGCTGGGGACATCAGTGAGCGCTCCTATTTAGCTTAATGTAACGATGGATTCAGGTAGAAGTGTTCAGAGGTATGTGTTCATGCAGGGATCAGTACATAAGCATGTGTGTGCTTGCTTCATTGGCTAAGAGAACCATCCAGAAATGATGGCACTCTGGTAGCACAGAGGACACCTCACGCCTACATCCTGGATCCTGGTACCATTCTGCAACAGAAAAAATCTGGACCTTAGAGAAATGGCTGGTTCCAGGGCTGGTGCTGGAACTATGAAACTGAAGCACTGTGGCCAGAAAATAGGAAATACTGAAACACACACACGTACACACACACACACACACACATGCACAATAAGAGTACATCAAAGGGACACAGGCACCAACTCAAAGAGCCATCAGAGACCAAAGCTAAAACAACGTAGGCAATAAAATAAATTAGGGTTCCATAAGACAAAATATAACATAAGTGTTTATGGGTCTGTACCACTATATAGATAGGTAAGTAGATGATAAATGACAGATAGATAGATAGATAGATAGAGCATTAGTCAAATCTCCCATGCAGGGTAATTTCAGAACTCTGGCACACAGCCCTCTCTTAAGGAAGTGGTATATAACTCCCTGATCCCTAAGGTAAGATTGCACACAAAGTCCTCCTCCTGAGTGTGACACGGAAGGGGAAAGTAACTTTCCTGTACAGAAATCCTATGTAAAGCACTTTCTGTCGGCTCCAGAGAGACACAGCACCCCTCATCTGGTAAGCCCCACCTTCAACAGATGACTAAAGCCGACGTCAACAGGAAAGGCCGGTGACATCATGCTGCCTTGATACGATGTCACAAGAATGGCACTTTATCTCGGTGGCCTTCCCTTCCAAAACCCATAACTGCTGCTGAGTCATGAGAAATGCATCCACCAAAACTCAGTGGAGGAGCATTCTGCAAATTACTTGACCGGGACCCATAAAACCACCGAGGCCATCAGACCAAACTAGGGAAGTCTGAGTAACTGTCACAGCCCAGGAGACACAATGACTGGGTAGAATGTGGCACTGTGGATGGACTCCTGGACAGAATAGAGACGTCAGGTAAAAACTGAGGAAATGTGAATAAACCCCGGACTTCAGTTAATAACCAACACCGTATTGTTCCTAGTGAATTGACTGATACTGGCAAATACACCATGCTCACGTAGGATGTAATTAATAAAAGAAACTGGAGACAGGGTAAACAGAAACTCTTGGTGTTGCCTTCAGAGTTTCCATAAATCTAGTCAGCCTGTACTCCCAGCTTCAGAGGAGGCTGAGGCAGGAGGATCACTTGGGCCCATGAGTTTAAGACAGCCTTGTAACACAGTGAGACCCCATTTCAAAAGCACAACAAACAATACGAACTTCTACAAATCATTTAAGCATCTAATAATTTACAAATCATTTAAATATAACCCACTTTGAAATAAAAAGCTTACTATTTTTTTAAAAAATTCTGGAATGTAACACAAACAGTCAAATATATTTAATGATATTTTTAAAAATTAACATACTATATTAACAAAAGGGAAGATCCAAAGTTAAGTGCCTTACTGGATGCTAAAGTACTATAACACTTGCAGTGTAATAAAATATAGGTCTCTATTTTAGAATTCACATTAAAATCCTGCAGTGTATTCAGACTCAGAAGATTAAGAGGAAATGACATAAAAGTCATGTAGTTCTTTAAAATAACAATTTAAAGGCTATTTTTTAGAGTGAGTGTTGTTAATTGCTTAAGAAAATGTAAGACAAGACCAAAATCCCCAAATTAAGTTAGTTGAGTTAGTATTCCGAGTCTCGGGCTCGGATTCTGGCTAAATTACTGGACACTTGTAGACTATAAATTTCTCCTTGTAAAAGACTAGTAAAACAATTAAACAATACTTACTGTTCCTTGGACTTTCCACCCCACATAATATGGAAAACTAGGACCTAGAGTAAAAAGTAGTTAAAGTAGAGAGTAGAAAATAATTGATCAATTGATTGACTCAAAAGGGGCAATTTTTTAAGAATCTTTAGTAATAATGTAGATGGTGTATGTTTCTTTATAAAAGTCACAATTTGTTTTCAAAAAATGTCTATATTTTTTGTCCTTAAAAACACAAAAAGGAAATTATAGAATTTTATTTTTTTTATTTCATTTTATTTGTGGTACTGAGAATCAAACTCACAACCTTGCACTTGCCAGGCAGGCACTGCGCCCACTGGCCCAGAATTTTAAAATTTGTCCAAAGAATAGTGCAAAAGCCTCCCTTCTTGGGCAGCATTTGGTATTAGTCTAAAAGTATTTGTCGCCTTTCTGAATATCTCAGGTTTTCAGCAGGAAATGAGGTGAAATACAGTCTGGCCCCATTCTGATGTGTGGCTGCTGAAGGGTCTCCAGTGAGGAATCTCAGTACTTCTGCCTTGACACCAAGGGCAGTGCAAAGCACACTCTCCGGCACATGTGGGACCCCTTCCCCCCTAGTAATAAAAGCTACACTGGTCTTCTTTTCCTGCTCCCCAAACCATTTGGAACCTGCCTGGAAGTTGGCTTCACTATGTGGTCAACAAACCCTCCGTAAGCATAACACTTTCCAGTGCTCCTACGTCATCGTTGTTGACATCCAAAGCAAATTTCAGTGGCATTTCTCAGGACTTCCCAGGATGATGAAGGGGAAAGACTGGAATGGGATGAGTTGCTTACCTAAGAGACCCAAGAGAATCTGTTTGCCTGTTCCAGCGTGCCAGGACGTGGCGATAAGGTAGCACCTATGAAGACCAGGCCTTTGTCACACATCTAGTCTGTATGTGCCTTGATTTGGACTTCTCAGTCTCCAGAACTGTAAGACACACCTGCTCATGGTTTACAAGCTACTCTCGGCTTACAGCATGTGTTATGACAGCCTGTTATAGATTAACATGCCCCAAAGACTCACATACTGTGGAGCCCTAACGTAGCTCAATAGCTGAATGGCCTATTGGAGGAATCAGGTCACTGGGACGTGTGCCTTCAGCGGGTCCTCTCGCTCCCTCTCTCCTTCCTGACTGCGATGAGGTGAGCAGTTTTTCCTCCTCATGCTTTTCCACCATCATGTTTCAGTCCATGTCAACTGACCACGGACTGAAACCCGTGACACTGTGACCCAAATCAACCTTGTCTCCTTTAAATTAAATATGCCAGTATTGTGTCTCAGCAGTGGGAAGTTGACTGAGGCACAGCCGGAACAGACAAACCACCAGCTGACTCCACTCCCAGTGACTGTACGACTTTCCAGAGCTTTGTGAAGAGACTGCCTAGAGGTAAAACGTAACAGGGAACCGGTTGTGTCCTTCGGAAAGAAGAGACGCATCTGCTTTAAACACCCATTTGGGTTCTCGTACAGTTTATTTAGTTAAAACCAGAGTGAGACTGTGAGTCCATTTCCATATGTTAAAAAACAAACTCTCGTAGGTCAGTAGAGGCTTGCGGACCATGTATTAGTAATGTCACTGGGCTTCAAGGTAGCTGGTTTTGAAGGAAAACATTTTAGGGGCTCTCATTTGAAAGAAACACAAAGGCTGGGTTAGGCTTTTGCCCTCAGGATGTCTCACAAAAAAGGAGCAGAACTGCATTTTAAATCACCAGCCTGTGTACATTATTTAGCGACTCCTTTTATAACTGAGCTCCAGGTGTGGTAAGAGAAGTTACCTTTCTTCGCCAGAGCGCTTCCGTTTTGTGTATGTGTGTGTCATGTGTTTCATTCTTAAAAGCCTGGTTGCAAAGCCTCATTTCATAGATGTCTTTTGAGGTAAAACCAGGGCAAAACACAGTGCTGTTATTCCAGTCCACGGCAGGGAGGGTGTTCTGCCATGTAAAGCGTTTTCTCATTAATATTTCTAAGCTCTGTAATGCTTCCATTTTCAGCTGAGTTAAAAATACAAGACAGCATCACAGCACAACCAAGTGTTTGTATCAGAGTAAGAGTAGTAAGAGGCTAGCCTGGCTCCATTGGGATTATCATATTGCATTCAAGGAAAGCCACCAACACAGCCCAGGCGACACTTGAGTTTGCCATGAAGAGTAATAATATGGTTGCCTTGTGCTGAGGTCAGGCTAATCTGAGTAAGAAAGAAAAATGCTCCAGAAAAGAAATAAAACACAGAATGAAAAGCAAGACAATATTCCCCTTGTTGGCCTGTGCCTCCCGCTGGGGCTGATCTAGTGTGCACACCCTCTGCTTCCGGCTGGCGCGCTCGGGGTGGCAATCAATTCGCCCTTTGTGGATATTAAGAAATGGTGCCGCATTGAAAGGGAGGCACTGAATGGATCTAATGTAGTTGTAGACAAAGGAGTTAAGTGATGGGGAGGAAGAGGGCAAGAGGAACGCAGCTCGGGATCTGGGGTGATCCGCGTCCTCCTGGTGGGAATCAGGGGATCTGAGGTCAGATTGGAGTCTACCCTACAGCTAGGCAGCCTGGAGGTCACTCTGGCTTCCACAGCTCCCGATGCCTCCTTTGCCGCCCGTCACCAGCCAGGTGCAAACAGCTGACTGCACTTGAGGCTAAATTTAAAGGGGACTTTTATAGAATACTTAAAATACAATGCTCCTTAAATATTCTCTTGTATATTAGGTTACATGTGTGCGCATGCGTGCGTGGGCGTGCGTACGCGGGTGTGCGTGGTTTGTTTATCCTGCGTACAGTGGCAGCAATATATTCTTCCATGAAACACAAACTCCGTACTTCATGTCTCAGATGCACATCTCTCTGGGGCCGGAGGTGCAAAACTGTTTTAATGGGGATTTAACTTTGAGAGAAGTTCAAGTGTTGAAGGTTTTACTCCACACTAGAAAATAAAACAGAGAGGAATTTGGGGAGCTTCTGTGTTTTGTTTGGTTTGGTTCATGTTTGTTTTTGGTGTTTTGTTATTGCTTTTTTTTAAAAAAATGAATAATCACAACGTTATTTTGCTAAGGCAATAAACCTCAGCTGTAAATGATCCCACACCGTAAGTAGGTCACCGAAAACTAAAATGGTATCAGCGGTAATCTAGGATTGCAGTTTAGCAAGATTATCCTTGTAATTGATGTATAAAAAAACTATTTTACTAAAGGACGGGGGGGAAGGTTCGAGTGTTTTTAAAGCTATGCTGCAAGCAGAACATTCTTTTTCCCGTGACAGCTAGTACTTATAAAAACACACCCATTAACCTTCCTGCTTTAGTAAAATTGTAGAGCGTAGGATTTTGACTTTAAAGTCTGTGAACCCTGCAGTGCCTCAGGCCTGCTGTTAATATGGATTTTTAATCCAGGACTGGTCGGCATTTCCTAGAAATGTTATGCTATTGAGCAAGAAAATAGTAAATGACAGGAAGTTTCTCTTTATAGAGTTTCAGCTAAAGAAAGGGTAAAATTAGAATAAGGTCACTTTACAACCCTTATGAATGAATAGGCCCTTCCTCTGGGCATCTTAGAGAAGCAAGTGGACTGCATGTCTCTTCCTCATGTGCCACCTCTCTGAAATAGTCTTCCTCCCGCCCACCATGAATGAGCCTTTAGATATAACCAGATGTTTATAGGAATACATTATACGCAACTATGGAGGTGCAATCAGCAAATTTTCAAGAAAAACAAATCAGTGTCCTCCGTAAATAAGTTAGGGGAACGGTAACAAAAATAAGATGATGTTGAAATCTACAAAGATTAAGGGACAGTTAAGAAATGTCACAATGCACGCCCTTATCTGCATCCTAATTCAAACAACCAAACCATTATGGCACATATGAGACAATTCATTGAAAACTGATCAGATGTTTCATGGTGATGCAATCATGGTACTTTCTTTGGGACCAAGAGTAGTGTTTTGATGTCAAGAAAGAGAGAATCCTTATCTTTTAGAGACAGAGACTGAAATACCTGCAGAGGATCTCTCAAAAATTAAATTCTAATTGGCAATGCAAGTGTTTTCTGGGATAGTTTTATTCACGAATTCTATTTCTCCCCACTTCTCCCTCAGCCTGATGCCAAATAATCCCCCCTCAACGTGCCCCAGTAATGCCTCATATAGATCTCTATGTCCGCACCTACATATTCATAATAATCCTTTAAGTGAGCGTTTCTACCACTACACTGAACGCCCTAAGGCCAAAGATCACGCTGAAATGGACTTGGCTTCTCAGATGCCTGACCCTTTGTGAATCATTACAGGAGTGAATGCAGAAATGATTCATCCAAATCAATACCATCTTTTCCGCCATACACATTCACGACAGCCCAGAGTTTTGAACTGTTCCGTACAGATGTGGAATGGTGTCTGATTCTCAAGCTACAGTATTGCTACATCAGCTTTCAACCTCACAGTTTTGGCCACCTTTTACTCCAGAGGCAACAATCAGTAGTTATAAATAGCCACATTTTATACCCCACTTCCTACACACCAGACACTGTTCCGTGGTTTTTTTTTTGTTTTATTTTGTTTTGGGGTTTTTTTTTTTTTTTTTTTTGGTACCAGGGATTGAACTCATGACCTCATGCTTGCCAGGCAGGTGCTTAAACCACTAAGCTAAATCCCCGGCAACTGTTCCGTGTTTTAATCCACGTCTTCACAAGCACCCTATGACCCAAGACCTATTATGATCATCCTCATTTTAGAGCTGAGGGCCTCAGGAACAGAGGTGGGCAGATGTCCGTGTGGTGATCAGGGGCAGCCCCAGGATTCATAACTGAGAAATCCAGCTCCAGAACATTCTCATTTGACCACATGCAACTTCATACTCAGGAGAGCTGGGTCCTGCTAACCTACTAGCCGTGGACATCACAGAAACAGCAACTCTGGGCCATGGCAGTACACAACTCATCAACCGTCAGTTTGTGCCAGCCAGAAAACATGCAGAAATAACAGAAGTTTAGGCAGATAAACAACCAGCAGCCCCTATCGGAAGAACTGAAGATGTGCTCCAGATGTTTAGCTTGAGTCAACCAGGTAGCTTCCCACTCAAGTCCAGAGTTGCCCAGCTGGTTAAACTTTCAGGATGAGATCAGATGTGGCACTGATGCCATCCAGAAGACAGTCCTCACAGACTGGGAACAAAAATGAGTCCTTGACTTAGGTCTTTCCTTCCTGCCTCCGCCCCCTGCCGCATATGGACAGCCAGCCCTTCTTGTTTGAAGTATCACACTTAATCAGGGTTAGTCCCTTACGTGAGGAATTTGGCATTAGTCAAGATGATTGTCAAACAAAATGTCAGAGATAGAATTTGCTTGACCTTCCTTTCTTTTCTCTTTCCTTGCAAGGAAGAAAGAGTCTAAGTGACTCCAGGATTCTTGGCTAGGCCATTACTCAAGCCACAAATACTTCAGCTATCCAATGACTCAGTGGCCTTCAACCACGCTTTAAATAAAGGCCTCCTATCATGTTTTTCACATGTGTTTCACTCCCAGTTGTGTGCCCCACAAATGCCAAGCCCCTAGGATTCCTTTCCTCTTCTCCTGCAGAGCTGAGCCCCAAGCATTATTTTAAGAGGACTATTGCCTGTTTTCTACTGAGTTCAAACCACACCATTGAATTAATTCAGCTCTCAGTGCTTTGTGGCCAATCTTACCACTGCCCGTTTTCCTTCTTTTCTTTTCTTGCATTTTTTGCTGTGGCACAATACACATGCGCGGAACTGGCCATTTTAGCCTCTTAGAATTGTATGTTCACCATCACTGCCACGCATCTCCTGAACCTTTTCATCTTCTCACAGTAAAATTTGTGGTCAGTAAACACCAAGTCCCTCCTCCCTACCTGATCCTTGCCAACACCATTTCGTTTTCTTCCTTCCGGAATTTCTCCTTCCTTTTTGACAGTTTCGATAAATGTGATCGTCGGTACAAGGGCACTGGGTTGCTAGAACAAGGAAGCCTCCATCTTTTTATCCTTAATTTTCCATTTTCAAATTGCAATTGCTACTTCATAAGTGCCCCTTCCTCTTAGTTTTTTTTCTTACGATCTGCTTGTCTACCAGACTGTCTTGGGTACATTTTTAGGTTCTTAACAAGGGGCAGCAAAGCAACGGGGCTCTTGTTATAAAGTGTGCAAGCTGTTCCACTGGTTCATCAAAGGTTTTTGTTTTGTTTGCTTCTTTAATTATATATGTTTGAATGATGCCTTTCTTGATAGATTCTAACTAGGGAAAATTAAGATCTAAGGCAGTTGATTTGTTGATTTCCCAAGAAAATTAAAATCTGAGGCAGTTGATTGGTTGATTTCCCAAGAAAATTAAAATCTGAGGCAGTTGATTGGTTGATTTCCCAAGAAAAGCATCTACTTGGATACATATTCAGTTGTAAACTACAGACTGGTTCCCTTCCCAGAGTCCTCTGAGCTAGCACATCAGCAACGGCGTGCAACAGTGAGCCCATGAAGGAAGAGGGACATGGAGAGAGCAAGTTCACAGCTCTGGGGGCCAAGGATGAGGCAGGAAAGCAGCTCTGCTTGAAAAGCTAAGTGAGCAGAAAGCGGGGTGCAATAGGCTGGGGCCCCGGCCTGAGCAGGAAGGCTTTGGTAGGCAGAGAAGGATGTAGTCAAGCCACACCCAAGACTTTGGCCACTGGATTTCATTTGAAAACAGTTATTTTTCTTCCTCCTATAAATAGAAAAAAATAGAGCTTGGAAAGTGAAATCTACCCCTATCTGCAAACCCTCACCTTTCTAATAAAGTAGAAATTCCTTTCATAAAATGCCTGGAGTTAGTGGGGAGCAGGGATGTGGCTCTCCAAAGAGTTTCTTAGAGTCTAGTCAGTAAAACACCTCTGCTTGTTGCTGGGATCTTGTTTTCATCCCCCAGTCTCACCGGGATGACAGTTATGCTTAGCGACCGTTCTATTCATATGTTTTATTAAACAATATCTAATACCTAGTATGTGACATACTCATAA
The DNA here is from genome assembly GCA_004027295.1 of Dolichotis patagonum. Classification (NCBI taxonomy): domain Eukaryota; kingdom Metazoa; phylum Chordata; class Mammalia; order Rodentia; family Caviidae; genus Dolichotis; species Dolichotis patagonum. Next base: position 22,065 of record PVJX010013758.1, read on the forward strand.
CACATGTGTGGGCGTGGAAAGGACAGACTTCAAAATGGATTCACCAGGGACCCACTGCTTTGAGGACACTCCTGTCTTAAACAGAAAATGTGAGGAAAGGCAGGTTGGGCCTTGAGGAAAGTCTCCTTAGGACTTAGGAAAGTATCATGAGTACTGATCATTCCGAGGTCCCATGACCCCTGGAAGTCTTCCCTAGTGCATTCCTAGTGGGGTAATTACAGGGAACCCCCAAGGGCCACCCCTGCCTGCCCTGCTTCACTAATTATCCTCCCAAGGTGCCTGGTTTTGCCCTGAGGTTCCCCCTTCTGGAGCCCTCAATTCTTCCCTCTGACAAAAGCATTCATCGTGTCCTCAGCTATCTCAGACTGCACTGCTCTGGGCTCCTAACAAATCCAGAAACAGTGACTTCTGTAATTTGTCTGTCCCACGAAGGCAGAGAGAGGAGGTTTGATGGAGTTTCGAATCTCTTTCCCAGGACAACCCCCCAAAAGCCTCCAGTCTTGAAAAGTGATTCAAATATAGCACGATTGTATAGCCAGTGTGTTACCCAGAGCAGCCAAGCTCTTGCTGAAATGAAATAGAACCCCGAGAAAAAAACTCACCCACCACCCTAAAAATATAAACGGAAGCGAGGGCAAAGTAGACAGAGCCTAGATCCTTCATCTCTGTAGACAAAACAACTGCGGAGCTCACTTCAAACACTGTGATTTTCCTTCCAGCCACTGGACGGTTTCTGGCTTGGGGAAGTGTTTTTTCCCTTCCTTATCCTAACATCAAAATGCAGCCACAAAGGGAACACAACATCTCAAATCCCAAAGGTTGTTTCTCCACGCGATCCAGTTCTCCCTCCAGCTGAGAAGTTCATCAGCTCCCAATTTAGTAGCTATTCTTTTGCAGCTGAAGTAAACATCATAAAAGACACAAACCAGCAGTGCAGGTAGTGAGAAAATTGCTGCCGAAAATATCACAAGCACTGCTTGGGCAAACTTCCTCCTCCCTCTGACTTTGTTTAGGCCCCGCGTGCTCATCCTGCCTCACAAGGCACAGAGCCCTTTTGCAAAGGAATGTCCTTGTTTTCCTGCTCCAACCGCTGTTGGATTGCTGGAGGCTGAGCGATGACCTGGGCCAACAACAAGCCCTTGTGGTCTCAGGACCACGGCCCATCAAGAGCAGGGGCGAGGTCACTGCAAAAAGAATTCTCCTCTGCTAAGTGTCCTGCTCAGCAAGATGCACTGCGTATCCGATTCCCCGCACAGAAATCGATTGTCGGGATCCTCTGCTGGAGAACAGGGCTTTAACAGCTTTGGAAGTGGGGAGAGGATTCATGCTTCTTCCTTCTCAGCTGTCCTGCAGCGCCAAGTTCTGACTTCGGGAGGACAGGTGACACATTCCAGTGATGGTGTCCCAGGCCCTGGGCACCTCCTAGGGCTGGGATCCTCACAAAGACCCCAAACCAACCTGCAAGACAGAAGAGGGGTTTGTAAGGAACAAGGCATATATTTTAAACAACTGAAAGCATTCTGGTAGCATACTGAAATACATTAACTCATGTTTTATTTATACTGGAGACTCAACCCAAGGCCATCGTGCTGAGCTGTATCTTACGCCCTTTTCATTCCTTTTAATTTCAAGAAAGGGTCTTGTTAAGTTGTTAAATTGCCCTGCAAGGGCTTGAATTTGTGATTGTCCTACCTCAGGGTCCCAGAGTGCTGGGATTACAGGCATGTGTCATCAGGATTTGTGAAACACTTTTAACAACACTCTGTATCTCAGGAAACTACGGTGGCCGCAGATGTGTATGTCTGCCTGGAGCTTTTCTGATTTCTGCTCTTAATTACAACTTCTTGAAATATGGAAGATGCAATTAACTGATCTGTATGGTTACTGGAAAAAGCATCTGCCCGTAGTATATTCTAGATTGATCTTGTGTTCCCTTTTTACAAATCAATTCAAACTTTTTCCTTTTCTGGCCTACTTTTTTCCTTTCTTTTTCCTTCCATTTTATAGCTCTCTCCTCCCTGTTTTGGCCTTCCTCTGATGCTTATTTTTATTGGTCTCCTTCTCCCCTTTTCTTTCCATTCCTCTTTCACAAGATGTCTGCCTATTGGAATCTTCTCAAGCCCTTCCTGAGTATTTAATGCGTCCATTCAGGAGATCAGATTTGCTCCTGAGCTTCAGGACCAAAGAGTGAAAGGAAAAACACATGGAAAAGAGAAAGAGAAATGGAATTCTCTTGGAAAATAAACAGCATTGTATTGGAAGAGAAATGGAATTCTGCTGGCCACTTCCTTCTGTTCTCCTCCAGTGAGGGACAGAGAAGGAAGGGGCCTATTGTGAGCATCACCTGACCCTCATGCCCAGCTGCAGGAAGCAAACAGGCACATACATAAAGTTATCTCTCAAATAAAAACGACAGAAAAAAACTGTTCCGTGCAAAACAGAAGTTACCAGCTCTCCAGGAAAAAGTCATTCACAAATCAGAGCAAGGCAGTGTTTGTCTACTTTTAGGACAAGGAAGTATCATCTGTGTGCAACCTGGACTATGAAGTCTCCACCTGCCATCAGACGAAAGACACACAAGGGCCTTCGGTGACACACCACCAAGGGAAAGAAAATCATCTCGTACAGCCAAGAGGCCGCCAGCACTTGGGTCCTGTGTACGTACCCCACTGCCAGAAGAGCTATGACAGTGCTCTGTAATGAAAAACAGGAGCGTTTTACCAAGGCGCTCTTCACGGAAATCTCTTTCCTGTTTCTTTGGTTTCCCGGTTCTCACACAGTTCACTCTGTCTCTGTGTCTGCAAGTCCAGGGCAGCCCCACAAGTAGACAGCTTCAGGGAACCAAGGGTTCCTTCTGCCAAGTCCTCTCTGGGTTTCGTCACCACACCCCAAATCAGTCAGGAAGCTCACCCCAGCATCAGTGCACACAGAATCCGACACACGGAATTCACTCCAGCAGGCTTGCTTTTCGCTCTCACCAACTGGTAGAGTCATTGTGGTCACATCTGGCCATAAGCTCGTCCCTGCATTTGCATTAGAGTTGAGGTTGAGGAGAGAAAAAAGAAAGGAAAGATCACATATCTATCTCCATGCCTTTTTTATCGTCTTTTTCTTTAATAAGGAAACAAATAAATGAAGTCCCTCTAAAAAATTTTTACTGTAAACTTTTCTCTTGAGGAATAAAGATAGAATTGTGATCACCCATGCCATATCCCCCACCATCTTTTGTTTTGCTTTGATTGTAAACATTTCCTTTTCCATTTTTTCCAAACAACTTAGACCACAGGTCCCCGCGGTTTCTCAAATGCTTTTCTTCCAGGCAGAACATGAAACCGAACGCCACATTTTAAACTTTCTTAAACCAGGTCAGGGTCACAGGTTTTCAAAGGATGACAACGTCGAAGAATCAAACTTACAAGGGAGAAATACATTCTGACTCATCACATGGCATCCTGACTAGATCTTTGCTGAGCTTTAGATTTTAACTGACCTTTTGTTTCCTAAAGAGTTTTCTTCCAAGTATGTCTTAAGAGAAAGCTGGATACTGTCCAGAGGGGAGCCCACCCAGCAGTTGGTGGTTAACTCATATCTCTAAAAGCCATGTCTGTAAGCAAAAGCAAAAAAAGTATTAATCCCAAACTACTGTGATAATATTTTAAAGAATCCCACTTACACATTAAGTGCATTCATGGATCATTTTCCTGCTCAAAATATCTAAGAGCTTTAGTGATGAACAAATCAACTCTCACGAATCTCTTCTTGAAGAGAGACTTACGGAAGATTGTTTTTAAAATTTTCTCTTTTGTTTTTTCTTTTTGCTTTCCAGTGGTCAAAGCAGAGATGACAGGAAGCCACAGAACTGTACATGGTGGGGCCCGGAATCGAGGCAGGCTGGTCCACGCCCTCCCAGACTTGTGGAAGCTCGGCCCTGGGCTCTCCCCAGGACTTTCTTTTCTTTCATTGCTCCTATCCAGGCCTTTCTTCCCACTGGGATTCTGGTAGGTGCCGTACTTTCATGTAACTGTCCCATCTGAAGGGTTCCCACATCTGCCAGCTATTAGCGATATATTCATAAGGGGAAGGAAATCTACTTTATGATCTACTTTAATAAGTTGATCAATTGTCTTTTTAAATATTCTCTTTCTCTTTTCCCCTGTAGTCTGCCCTAAAATAATCCCATTTATTCTCATAACATTGTACTGTCACTTAAAAATGCTCTGAGAGTTCAGATGTCTAAGTGCTTGGGAACTTCGGATAAAGGACCTAAGAGAAACAAGAAGAGAGGAAATGCAAGCCTATCCCATAAATTGTTTCATCATCTGTGCTGAGAGATTATGAGCCGGCAGAAAACAAAAGGACCCTGTGCAGGATTGCAGAGCTATATTGTACTCCAGACTGGATCTGCAGGGCCGTCACAAAGGGGCTTTAAGAGGTCTTGATGGAGTGAAGTGAAGGGTGACTAAGGCTAGGATGTATGGGGCAAGATGTCAGGTGAGTGGAAGTGCTGCGGTTCCTGGTGGGCTGTCCCCGCCTCACCTCTTCAATGAGTTCATTCTTCCTTTTTATTTAAGAGTCGGAAGTGTTTTATGCTTTGCATAATTTCTTTCTCACCTCGGTGTAATCTAATTCAGCATAGCTCCTCTTTGGATCACTCCCAAATCCCACGGATTGTATGTAAGGGTATGTGAATGGGATTTTCCTATGACTCACTCAAAGATGGGCCCATCAGTTGAAATACTAAATTCTCACCACCCATCATCCATTCATGCAGTCACTGTGATATAGGGGAACAGAACTCCCAACCACTGGAGGTCCTCCAGTACAAGTTCATGTACTCTAAAATCTAAGAATGAATTTTAGGAACAATGGAGGTTAAGAGCAGAGTACATGGATTGAGAGAGAAAAAGCTTCTGTCTGAGGGAGAGTCAGAAGAGGTCCCAAGTGAGCTGCCAAAGACTCTGTCTTTCCTAGGGAATTTTATAGAGCAAAACCACAAAGCGAGGACGGTCTAAGGTAGGGGGCATATGGAAACTTGCAAGGCAGACAGGCATGAGGTGGAACAGAACTACGGTCAACCAGTAAGATTAATTGTGCCTATACAATGGACTAAACTGGGGACAGATGGGGAAGCGAATCATGTAGCAAGCGGGCATGCTTAAAGAGCAGGGACTCTTCCCATAAGGGTTGCAATGGTGACTCCTGGCTTCCTCAGGGTGATAGAGACCTATCTAGAATATCAATCCTTAGGTTGTGAGTGTACTTCTTTGATCTTTTGTCTTGAAGTCTGGTTTACAGTGTGGGAGGCTTCTGTCTCTTCCAAGGTTGCAAATTATCTGGCCTTCTGCACTGGCTCCTTCGAGGACCCAGCCCTGTCTGACTGCCTGTAATATTTCTATCTAACTCAGTTGCCTATAACAATTGGATAAGCTTTGGTACAGAATTGCACAAGTGCCAGTTTGAGTGCTATGGCTAGATTTACTAAAGACCCCAGGATTACACAGCAATCACAGTTCTTTTCGGGGGACTTGGGCTGACCAATGCACTAGACACCAGCACTTGTGACTTCTTTTAGATGTGCTATTAGTAACTAATGTTTCTCAGGAATTACCTTCCAGGCCCGCACTGTATCATACAGCTTTACAACGTCCTGGGGAAGATGAACATCTCCTCTTCTATGCTACAAAAAAGATGGAAACTGAGGCACTGAGCAATAAAATAATAGGACCCCACCCCATCCCATCTGACACAGGCTACAATTTGCTTTGCAGTAGATCCCTTCATCCTGAAAGTGGTGGAGAAAAGCTGAATTCTAGATCTTTGGTTTTCTAGTTCAACTTGAAGTCAACCTTTCAGCTGGCTGATTCCAAATTTCCAGTGTTTCTGATTTAAAATGACCATGGCATTATATGGCACTGGGTTTTACAGGGTTGGTTTGTTTTAGGCTTAATTTATTCTTTTGGTGGAGAAAAGGAAACGAAGTTTGAAACATACAGAATCTTTTTTTGTTTTTTAAGAAGTCAGCAGCTGGGTAATGGTGCGGAAAGCCCTGGGGACCCACACATGCCCAGAGTCCCTGCTGGTCCACCCCGGCACACTAACCAGGGGTCAGTGAGGCTGTTCTGAGAAGGGCAGTTAGGAAACATATGGGGCTTTGCAGGCCAGAAGGTCTCCACATCACTGTTTCATTCTAAGTTTGGACCCATAACACAACCACAGATAATATGGCCATGAACAGGCCTGGTAGTATCCAACCACTTTGTTTTAAAAACAGCCCAAGGGCTGGATTTAACCCACCTTTTCCTGGGCATAGTACTCCTCCCCTCTGAGACTCCTTTGATGTTCACTTTCTTAATCTGGGACACACAGACTTCAGGCAGTCTCTAAACTGAGCCTCCCTACCCCCCATCTATCCTTTGCAAGATTTTGTGTATATGCCTTTACTTCTTCATGGGTATTTCTCAGGGCTAGGGTGCATAGTTGTCATCAGGCTCTGAGATTTCATGACTCATAAAGTTCTGCCTGAGTGCACACATGTGACCCCAGTGTTACAGTTGAACGGGCCAGTGAGAGTCCAGGCTCTAGTGTACGATGAGAAACGCATCCCCAAGGGTACACCTGGGAGTAAGCAGTAAGCAGCTGCATTTTTTGAAGATCATAAGGAGTTGTGCTCAGGGCCAGTCTAGGCCAACAAAGGTATAAGACAGACCAAGAAAGGTGCCAGGGTGACAAGAAAGCACTGTACACAGGTCAGCAGCAGCATCAAGAGAAGGAACAGATCATGCTGGCTTTCAGAATTTAAAGGCTGACACCTTTGCTTTAGGTGCCCCCATTGAACCTCCTGGGTCACCTGTGCTCTTGCCTAGGGCATCAACGATCTCCTAGGATTTTGTTACTTTATTTTGTAGCTCTTTTAGGACAGTGGAAGCAGGAATAACCACTGAAGCTGTTTAGAGTCAAATGGAGGGAAAGTCCCTGAGCTCCATTGTTTCTAACTGTGCTATTCCCCCCAAGGGAGCTGAAAGAGGAAGTTTCATCTTCTATAGCTACTTCCAGCTGAACAGGGGCATTGACCTTCCTACGGGAGACCGAGGAACCTTCACACTGACTGATCTGTCAGTCCTTCCTCTGGGGGATTCTTGATGAACCACAGACATGGAGGCAGGTTCTGATCTCAAGTCAGGATCATCAGCAGTAGTTTGATGACTGTCAACAAGAAGAAACAAACTTAACCAGAAGATTAAGTAAGTAATTTCTAAATAGTAAGGTTATGAGAAGCATTAATAAAGGTCGTGTCCAGAAAGGTAACCAAGACCCTCGGTTCTAGATATTTGGCCAGGACATCCATGACTCAAGTAGTTCTTCATGGATGTTAGAAGCACAGTCAGCCAGTTTTTGTGCCATGTGTCTTATCTGTTTCAGACCTACTGACAAAAGAAGTATATTCTTCTTTTAAGGACAAACATGGCCTCTTCGTTTCAAGTGTCAGGAGATCTGGTCCACTCTGATATTGTACAGCCACTTCTTCTAGTGAGTCTCTCTGGTTCTGGTGGGAGGCAGGAGAACTCTGGGAAAGTTCACCGAGGCCACCTGTCAAGTTCTTCTGTGGCTATTGATGGTTGGAGAAAGATGTAATTAACATGAAGGGCTCATTTAAGTAGCTATTGTTTATTATCTCTATTAGAGGCAGCAGTGTTTTAATAATCCTGGGTGATTCCAAAAGAAACATATAAAACCCAAAAGATGTCATGTTATAACCTGAAATAGGAACTTGAAGTGTAGTAAACAAGACAATAGCAAAATTCCTCACAAATTATTTAGAGAGAACAAAGTGTTTTACTTATCTGGCTCAACAGAATGGTTGCTATATCCTTTCCTGAAAAAAACTCTGAAGCTGTCTATTGGTTTGTATGTTTATGAAGTTTGTAGCTCCTCTCTTTTGTCTTCTGGTATCTCAGGCAACGTAGGCTTTACGCTGGAGAGGCGAATCCAACTATTTATTCCCTATACACTAATGGCAGAATGAGTGGTAAATAGGGTTGTGTAAGGGCATTTTCATTTGGGTGTAAGTTTATCCTTGAGTTAAAACATATCCCAGATAAGCACGTTTTGTTAAGAAATCTGGGCCTTGTACTGAGACACCTTGTAACACCATTTTGATGGAAAATTGAGTCTTAATGGTACTTTTATAGGATAGCTAGCTCCTTAGTGGGGTTATAAATGAGGTCATCTATGTACTATGATACACTTCCCTTTTTGAATTTTAAGTCTCTCAAATTTTGAGCTATAGCCCATGCAAACACATGGGGGGGGCTCTCTCTAAAGCCCCGAGGCAAGACTGTTAGCAAAATCCAGTTTGGGGTCTTCTCACTTCAATGTGAACAAATATTGGGAGCTAGCATCCATGGGGCTAAAAAAGACGGCATCTGTGAGATCAAGGACAGAGGACAATTTAATGTCTCCTGGGATCTATGTTACACAGGTATATGGGTCTAATAGGTGAGCAGACGTCACTGCCTCACTGATGGCTCTGAGATATTGTACTTATAAACTCCTGGTGGCCTGACTACTGGAAGAATGGGTGTATTACATGGGGACTGACCTGGCAGCAGTACTCCCATCACCAAAAATTTATCAATAATGGGCTTTAACCCCAGTCTGGTTTCTTTCTTAAGGAAATTCTGCCATCTGTGAGGATATAGATTAGGGTCCCTTTGCTGAATGACTACTGAGCAGCCTTCATAGCTCTCCTCATGGTCCCATTATGCTGTGCTCCAGGCAGAGACATCTGGCTCTGCTTTGGTTACTTTTCTCTTCTTGCAGAGACAAAATAGCCAACATCCAAAATCAGGGAAGGAAAGGTTTATTTAGATCATAGTTGGTGTAAGTTTCAGTCTGTAATCAGCTGGCTCCAAGGCAGGGTGGTGTGGCAGAGATCAGAAAAGAGCAACAGCAGTAGGAGCAAAATGGAGGAGCACATGCGAAGATCCTTTCTGTCCCTCATAGTTCATGGAGGCCACACCCACTTGGGAATAGCACTTGCACCCATAACCCCAGCACTGGAGCATCAATCAGTCACAAACTCTAGGAGACTGTCCCCATGACCCCATGAGGCTTTGGAGGGACAGCCAGACACAAACCATAACAGGCTCTATGGGGTCAGGCTGGCTAGGACACTAGCAATTAGAACATGCATTTCCAGAGGCTTGGGTACCAGAAGGGTCCTGAGTAGAAAGGGTATATCCTTCCATTTTTTGGTGAAGGGCACTCTGGTATCCCCATAAGAAGAACTTAGAGAAGGAAATCTTCTGAATGGAAGTTCAGAGTGGGGGTAAAGAGAGCCGTCTGGTTAACTCCCTCAAGGCCCACAACAATTTTAGAAAAGAATAAAAGCTCACTCCAATAAAAAGCCAGAATAAATAAGTCACCGCAGTATTATAGGTAAGTATAATTTGCTTGCTAACTGCATCTAGAGTCACAGCCTCCAAGGTAGAAGTTCCATTTTGTGTGGAGCAACAATAGGATGTGGGGGCTAAGGATTTAGCTCAGCGGCATAAACGCCTGCCTTGCAAGCATGCAAGTCATGAGTTTGATCCCTGGTACCACAAAAAAAAAAAAAATCTTAAGCAACAATAGGCTGTAAGCCCAGCTGATTGGCAGGGCCTTCCTGTCCCCACAAGGGCCTTTTGTGTCTCAATCTAGTCATTTCTACACAGCACCTTCAGCCACTCTTCCCACATCCCCAACAAGCATCTTGGTCGCTTGTAACCCGTCTTGGTTGGTTTGTCTGGTTGCCCAGCAGGTGATATCTCCAAGGTTCTGTATTGCTGATGCCTCTGATGTCTAGAAAAGTCTCTGGACTGCCGTGCAATGGGTGTCCCTTAGCTAACTGTCCAGTGAAGTCTCCCAAGGTTTGGTGATGTCTTCCTGACTGGCTCACCAGATGTTACAGTTGAATGGGCCAATAATAGTAGAGGTTCTTGTGTACGATGAGCAAAGAATGGGCAAGGGTACAGCCAGCAATAAGTAGCTACATTTCTTGAAGGTCACAGGAAGTTATGCCTAGGGCCAGTCCATGCCAACAAAAGTACAACAGAGACCAACAAAGGTGCCAGGTCCCCAAAAAGCACTGCCCACAGGTTAGAGGAAGCAGCAGCAACAGGAACAAGGAGCTGATAACTCAGGCTTTCCGATTTTAAAAGCCAGCACCTCTGCTTTAGCGGTCTCTTGCTAAATCTCCCATGGCATCTGTGCTCTTGTCTAGAGCATCAGTGATCTCCTAAGCTTGTACTGTTTTATTGTCTACCTCTCTTAGGATAATAGAAGCAGGGGAAACCATTGGGTGCTGTTCAGAGTTAAATGGAGAGAATGAGTGCCTCAGTCAGCCCCTTTGTTTCTAACTGTACTATCAACACTCTGGGAGGCTGAGGCAGGAGGATTGCCTCCTGTCAATCCAATCCAATCCAGCCAATTCAATGTGACTTTCTCACAAAATTAAAAAAAAAATTTTTTTTTAAGAAGGTTAAACCTGAGAGCCATAGTCTCACTACTGGTTGCTACCTACCAGGTCAAGCTCATGGCAGGCACAAGGGTCTTCACATCCCCCTGTGTTTTTAGCTCCTTTCTCCCTGCGATCCACTTTTTTTTCCTCTGCACCTTTGCAAAGTCTTTCTACGCCGTTTAGCATGAATCTTCCATTGACTCCAGTTTACTGCATGAGCAAGTGCTTATGACGCAGCTGTTCACAGCCAGGCTGTGTCCCAGACTAAAGAATCAGATCACAGGGCACAGATGGGGGATGGAGGGAGTCAGCGAGGGGAGGAGAGTTAAATGTGTGGTAGGAACACCCAGGAGAGGTGCCTACCTCGGGCTGGGGTCAGGGAATGCTTCCTGGAGGAAGCCCTGGGTAAACAGAGGCCTGGAGAATGCATAGAAATCTGTCTGCCACCAATCATAGGCAAAGAGCATAGGCAGGAGATAAGCCAGGACCAAAGGCACACACAGTAGAGCTCATCAGACATCAGGTGAGAGAAGGAGCGGAGATTAGAAAGAGAAGAGCAGAGGTTGTACTACTGACTGTCTTGCACGCAGGTTAAGTGTTCTCTACGCTAAGGAAATCCTTTTAGAGAGAGAGAGAGGCCTTCTATCAGTGTGGCCAGCTTGGGCGTAACTGGGAACTGATCAGAAATGGACTCCTGGAGCCAGGCACGGTGGTGTACAACTGTAATCCCAGTACCCAGGAGGCTGAGGCAGGAGGATGGCAGCAAGTTTGAGATCAGGTTGGGCTACATGGCTTCAAGACTAGCCTGAATGACACCAAGACACTATCTCAAAACCAGGAAAAAATAAAGAAATAGAGGCATCTAGAATCCAACTGAGACCTACTGAGCCACCACTGCAATTTAATATACTCCCTGTGATCCTCACCCTCCCTGCTGGGGTTGAGCCCAGGGCCTTCTCACATAGCTGCATTGCTAGACCTTAGTTTTCCACTTTGAGACAGGGTCTCACTAAATCACCAAGTGGCCAGGCTGAGCTCAAATATGTAAGCCTCCTGCCTCAGCCTCCTGAAGCACTGGAATGACAGCCGCGCATCACCACTCCTGGCCCAAGGGTGATTCTTGCACGCAGGGAACTTTAGAAGCACTTCTTCAGCCTGAGTAAACCTCATTGTCCATTTCCTGTGACAAATCCCTGCCTATCAAGGTTTCCCAAATGGCCCCAGGATGCTGGACCTCAGGGAACTTGTTAGGCACACAGTGCCCAGCCTCTCTCCTGGGCCTCCCAGTCAGTAAGTCTGGGGCTGCTGGTCGCCCCAGAAGTTCAAAGATGCATCTTACTTTAAGGAAGTCTGAGAAAACATGTCTCCTGTTCCCCCGCCCTAAAGGTGGGTAGCGCCCAGCTTCTCCTAGCACTTTAGCGGCCCTGTGTCTTCCAAAGTCATGTTTTGAGGGATCTGCCTTCCTTAGCAGACAGTCAGTGCTTTGCTTGGTTGGTCTTGTGTTGCCAGAGCCTTAAACCCCATAAATGCTCAAGAGAGCACCCCAGTAACAGGGACGGCCAGGGGCCACTCTGGGGCCACTCTGCGTGAGTCCGTCAGTCAGGTGAGACCAAGGTCAAAAGAGCTTCAGCTTAGAGGTGTGGTTCAGCGGCAGGATTTTGTTCTGATCATCCAAGTCAAGGTCCAGAGGAATCTACGCTCCTGTTACCACCCACGGTGACACTTCTCTTCCTCCTAAAGCTGATGCCTCCTTCACCCTGAAGGCCAAGGACCCGGCAGCAGCCCAGTCACAGCCTCCCTTCTGCAGTCCCTGCCGCCTTCCTCTTCACTGCTGCAGCCCAGGAGGCCTGTGGTCACCCGTGGGACGCCCTGTGACAGCAAATCCCTCCAGCTGACCGAGAGCGGCACGAAGGAGTGATTTCCTTTTACTTTTGTTCTAAATTACCTTTTTAATCACTTAGCCAGTAACTGTTCTAAAAAGAGAATTAAAAAAACAATAAAAATGATACAGAATTTCAAAACAAAATGATAGGAAATTAACAATGGTTATTATATTGCATATGGTTGTCTTCAAAATAGGTGCTCAGCTCATCAGATCTAGGCATGCAAAACTGATCAAATACTATAAGCACCAACTCTTCCTTTCAATGAACTAATAGGATGAGTAGCAAATTATCTTAGCTATCCTGTGTATATATATTTTTAAATTTTTATTTATATATTTATGTTTATATTTATATTTATTTGTATATGTGCATATATAGACATATTTAAAAGAGAAATTAAAACCATTGCTATTTTGTTGTACAAGTGGGGTGAAAGGGTAAATGTTTTAAAATCTCTCCGGAACTCTGCTTTATTTTTTTTTTTAATGAATCCGTGTTTCCAGTACATAATGATTGCAGTGATCGGGGCTGACAGACCTGCACGTAACACATCTTCATTTGTTTTTCTTTCACTCTTCTTTTCATTCCCTACCCTTCCCTTCCCTCCCTGCTCCTTCCAACTCTTGGTCCTCTTTCCATTTGCAAAAAGCTCTATTTTCATCATTCCTCCTATCCTCTTTTTTTCCCTCACCCCTTTTTCTCTCCTCCCAAGGATTAACATCTAGGATACATAAAAGACTCAAAAAAATAGAACCCCAAAAATAAAAGACCCCACCAAAAAAAAATTGGGCAAATGAATTGGTACTTCTCCAAAGAAGTATAGATGGCCAATAAATATAGTTTTAAAAGTTCAACATCACTGGCCATTAGAGAAATGAAAATTAAAGCAATACTGAGATTTCATCTTCCTCTAGAAAGAATGCATGATTTTATTTAAATTTTTTTCCCCGCACGCCTTACTCACTTTCTTGTCACGAGCAGCAACACCTGACACCCATGATTTAAAGGAAGAGAGGGTTATTTGGGCTAATGGTTTTGGAGCATGGTGCACTGGCTCCACCGCGGCGGAAGTGGAAGAGCAGAAGAAAAGCTGCTCAAGTCATGGCAGCCCGGAAGCGGAGGGAGGAGGGACCGGGGAGAGAGATCCTCCCTTCCGGGTGAGCCCCGCGACCCTCCTAAGAGCAAGTCAGCTCTGCTTGTGACTGATCACCTCCCAAAGCCTCTGCCTGCATGCCGTTTTTGGGGACATCCTACTGTCACCCTGGATATACAAATATCTCCATTTGACAAATTTTTCAAAAACAAAGAAAATATAAAAATATACACCCCACCCCGCCCCCACCGAGCACGCCGCACCTAAGCAGTTAGCAGATTCCCCCGGAAGACCGCTGCACTGTGTTCCCAGATGAGCCAGTGCTTTAGGCCTTGAAGTCTCCCAGGGCCAGCGGGCCCCAGGAGGCAGTGCAGTGCGCCCAGGGGCTGCAGCAGGGGGCCAGCCCGGACTGTGAGGAGACCCTGGACCCGGGGCTCCTCCAGGAGCGCTGGGCAGTGAGAAGTCAGCTGTCCCCCAGCTCCCTGCCTTCCACTGTCCATGTGCTGCTGTCACTTGCTGGCCAGAACAGGTGACAGCTTGCTCGGCCTCTATGGCCCGCCGGGGAAGGACCCTCACACAGGTGAATCACTTAGACCCACAGGAAAGACAGGGCTTTTTTTCTTTTTCCTAAGACCACATTATTTTTTTTAATTTTATTTTAAAAAGGAGTAAAATTAAACACAACAAAACAGACCAGAATGGGACATAAGAAAGCATAAATTTCAAAGCTAGACAACCAGAGATCTTCACTATCTGTCATATTGTCTCTTGTTTTCTTCCAAATGGTTGTCCTTATCTTTGCATATGGAGAGGTCATACTAAATAACATAGCCAATCTTTTCACAAGACGTGTAGTTCACTGGCTCCCACTTGTTAAGCAGGGGGGAGATGGAGGGGGGGACACAGGGTGGGGGACATGACAACATGAGATGTCTGATTCCCAGCCCACACGCAGGCAGGATCACAGTTGCCCCCTAGAGAGGAGCTCCTTGTTCTCCCAGCACCCCAAGTCAACCACACAGTGCAGGTCCTGATGAGCCAGGGTCTCTCTCCTTCGGGCTGCCGAAAGTCTGCCACACTCTCAGCCGCCCCCCAGAGAGGGGAGGAGTTCCTTATTCTCCTGGCACCCTGAGTCAACCGCATGGTGCAGGTCCCGAGGCGCCAGGGTCTCTCCCCTGCAGGCCCCCTAAAGTCCACCATAGTCACCTGCTATTTCTTTCTGATGAATTGACCATTCCATTTCCAAAGTTCTGAAATGGCCAACAGACCACAGAAAGAATTCTCTTTAGGCTCCTGTTTGAAACCAGCAGCTACAGCAGTCTGCTGGCCTTGCTTCAGGGCCATGACCACATTATCTTTGGGGTGACACCTAATGACTATACAAACAGAAGCAGTGCCCTGGGGTGTTTAGACTCAGCCAATCGCTCTTTAGCATATTCACCTGCAAGCTAGGGCTCTTTGGCTAAGAAAGTGAGCGGTTATCTTTATTTGTGTATTTATTTATGCATGTGTTTCATACTAGGAATTGAACCCAGGACCTCCACACTCAGCTACAATGCTCTCCCACCCTTTATTTACTTAAATTTGAAACAAGGTCTCCCTGAGTTGCCCAAGTTGAGCTCTAACTTTCACCCATCCTGCCTCAGCCCGCCAGAGTGCTAGGATTACAGGCATGCACCGTCACCTGTGGCTCAGAGAGCGCTTCCAAGATTAGGTTTGCTGTGGGTTTTTTTCTCTTAAGTAAGATTGGCGTCACTATTTTGTTCTTTAAACTACACCCTCAACATAAAGCATTCAGATAATGGGAAAAAAATGAAAAGATCAAGCTATCAAATCATTCAACACCACGGAGAAATAACGAATTGTCACAGCATGATGGCCCTGACTGCAGACAAGCCTAGACACACACATTCGTTCCCTCAAATATCAGACACTCCCTGAAAGGGGACACAGATGCAAATTAGATACTGACAGTGTGATACTTTACATGGGTTTGGCAGAGGAAAAAAGAGTTCATGGGACACAGGAGAAAATACTGATAAAATCCTCCCCTCCAAAATTCTGATAGCTCCTCAGTTATATTTGGTCTTGTTGAGGCTGAAAACATTCATTTTTGCCCTTTTAAGTCCCACAATTCTTCAGCATTAGCTCCACACTGATATGAGTTCTCTGCTAATCACAGGCTGTGTAGTCCAGCAGATTCCTCATAGCTGAGAAGCGGCTGCCTTGAGACTCGCATCTGGCCTTGAACATCTGCGTCACAGTTTCCTCCCTTCGGGGCATTTCTCATTCTCTTCTGGCACTGCAGAAATATGAAGTCCTATTTCCCCCTTGTAGGGGATGCGCTCTCTTTGTTCTCTTTCTCTGGACCCTCTCTCGATTGTCAAAATGATTTTTTTTTCTCCCCTGCCTCCACCTCTTTTTAGTATAGATGCGGGATTTAACTGAGGGCTATGAGCAAGAAATAGTAGGACAAAAAAATTACAATAAAAGTAGCATTGCCATTCTCCCCTCAAAAAAAAAAAAAAACACAAAAAGAAATAGTGCAACAAGTTGGTCTAAGATGTGATAGGAAACAAGCCAATAAATTAAAAGGCAAATCCTGATTTTGATCCCCAGTACTGCAAACAGAAATAGTAGCATAGAAGGAAAGGTTTCTGGTAATCACCTTGAATGCAGAGAGAAAATATCCACTTTTCAAATTAATAGGGAGGAGGTAATATAGAAAGGACAAACATGGTAAAACTAAGAAGGGCTAACAGCAGAAAGCCAAATATAGATTTTTTTTAAAAAAGGGGATTCAAAGTTACAAGTTACAACAGAATGCCTAGCATGCTAGAGACCTACAAAAAAAAAGCAAAGATAGAAGAAAATATTCTTGAAATAAAAGAGAAACTGAATCTGTTGGGTTTATCCTGCTGGAAATGCATTCATAGGAAAGACCTCAAAACCAGGCCTCTGGGGTTGCCAAGATTCACCCCTTCCATTCGAGGATGTAGCTTATGTTGGTAGATGTTTCCAAAGGGTGGGGCTCAGCCACACCTTCAGTGAAGAGCCCTGGATGGTGGGAAAACCTGATACCTTCTTTGCTTTCTGCTAAGATCTGGAATCTTCTGGGACTTTGTGCCTGGGACATTTCCCTCATCTCTTCCCTAGACCCAACCTTCCCATTCCCCTTCTCTACAAAGAGGGGAGGCGTGAGGAGCGTGGATAGAGGTTGACCAAGGTGACCCCAGTCTCCTGTCCCTTGTTTTGGCCTGCAGCCCTCTGAAGAGGCAGTATTTTTCCCTTGTTTGGCTGATAGCAGACTTTTTTTTCTTGCCTCTATATATTTTAAATTAATTTGCTGACCCCCCCCCACCTCCTGTCGGTGCTATTGTTTTAACCTTGGGTTCATTTCTTAAGTAAATGGAAGTCACCCTTCCAATGCAAGCCCAGGTCTCCACGGACTGCCAGTGGTACTGTGTAGTACCAAGCAGAGGACTCTCTTCCTTCAGTTTCTGTCATTGACAACCACTGTCTTCATCAGTTTAAGGCGCTGTAACCAAATGCCGTGGGCTGGCTGGCTTGTACAAAACAAAAGTTTATTTCTCACACTTGCAGAGCCTGGAAGCCCAAGATCAAGGTATGATTTTTATTAGAATGCCAGGGTCCTGTCTCATGTTGACAAAAAAATAATGAAACTGCAGACAGGAGCATTAGGATGTAAGTAGATTTAGTTGAAAGATATAAAGGCAAAAAGTACAAGATATAAAGACAAGGAAGTAGAGTTTCCGCTAGCTAGGAGAGGTTCTGAGTAGGATACCTGGGATCTTTTAAGGGAGGCAGAAGGGAACTCGAGCACTGTGTAAGCAATATAATTTATGTCATGTAGGAGGCTATATAGTTTTAGGGTAGAAGCTATGTAGTGCTCACACAATGTCCATCCAGGGTCCATGTGTGCTGAAGCCAGTGGCGCCCTGATTGTGCCCTTGGGAAGGCCCAGACAACCTGAGGACACCTGAAAGATGTTCCTGCAAGATTCCTGGTCCATCATCCATTATAATAATTCATAATTTGACTACTATTGATACTATTAAGAATAAAACTTAATAAAAAATTCTCATGACTTAGAGCAATAATCAGATAAAGTTCTCTAAAACGTTAAATTTTCTAGTAAAATAAAACAATCACGTAATAGTTTTCATCTATCCCAGGTACAGAAGGGTAAATGGGATAAATTTATATTGGAAACCACCATGAAAATATACAAAGGCAGCACTGTTTGACCCTAGAAGTAAGTGCTGTCCATAGTGTCCTCCAGCATTAACTGTTGTAGGCATGTCCTTGTGCTGATTGGCTAATCAACATCATCTCTGATGTCGATTGGTTAATACTATAAGTAAGTATTTAGTGATGTCCCTGTACCAAGCAATATGAATGCAAAGATGAAAAAAGATACGGTCTCTTAGGAGATCACAGTTAATTAAAGGAGCAAACAGATGCGTAGATAATTTCTACTCAGTGCCCTACATTCTGTAATACACACATGACCAGATGCTGGGGGAGACAGAAGGCTACAGAAAATATCGATCTCTTTGCTTTAAAACTCATGCAGGGCAGATGTCATGTGACTGAGTAATAAAGAACCAGGAAGAGAAGGGCAGGGGGTAATCAAGCAAAGGACTCAGCATGTTCAGAGATCTGCAAGTGTCAAAGGACCCTTGGACCAAAGCCATGAGATGCTCCATGTGGCTGGCTTATAAATTATATGCTGAAACAGACTGGGGGATTCTTCTTAGCATCACGGAGGAACCGGAAGTCATTCTATCAAAAGGGGAGGGAACCAGAACGTTGATGGGCTAGAGTATCAATTCTTTTTTTTTAATATCTTTTTAATTTTATTTTTATTTTTATTAGTGCATGTTTGCTCTACATAATGATTATATTCCTTGTGGAGAGTTGGTCCACGAACATAATACAGTTTAATTCTTTTTTAATCCCTATCCCCTCCTCTTCCTCCATCTCTTGATTCCCCATTGTAGTCAGGGATTGTGAGGAGAACAATTAAAATCAGGTCATGGAATTTATAAAATTATTTTAGAATGGTCACAAAAACGGTGCAGGAAATCTATCCACAACACCAAAAACATAGAATATTCAACCAAGGGCCTAGATCCCACAGCAATGTTCCACATAAGTCCAAGTGAAGACCCAGAGCTCATGACAATGCCTCCCAAGAGTCCAACTGGAGGTCTAGAGCCCACAAGGACTCACATCAGTCTCTTACGGATCCATGCCCAAAGGTCAGCGGTGGAAGCTTAGGAAGTCTGTGCCAGCAGGGTGAAGGAGCTGTGCTTGTAGATTAGGGTTCTACACTGGAGCTGAGAAGCCACACTCAAAACAAAGACCAGGGCTGTCCTGAAAAGCACCACAGT
Source organism: Dolichotis patagonum (assembly GCA_004027295.1). Taxonomy (NCBI): domain Eukaryota; kingdom Metazoa; phylum Chordata; class Mammalia; order Rodentia; family Caviidae; genus Dolichotis; species Dolichotis patagonum. The sequence goes on from PVJX010013758.1 coordinate 40,959, forward strand.
CATCCTCAGTGACATAGAGGCCCCAAGCTCCTCCAATGATAAGCACAGTTGAGTACATGCCAGGAAGCCAGTGTGACAAGTTTATCCGGGAGACCAAGGAACATGCATCTTCCCCTCTGGAGCCAGGAAGCAATGCTCAATGTGAGACCCAGACTTCTCCAGGAGAACCTAACGGCTCAAACAGCAACACGTAGAAGAACACTCAACACCTCAACACCTCAACGCACCTCCCTTCTCCACATCTCTATTTATGCTGGCAACTTTCCTCAGGTGGGACATATACGCTCAGCACCATGCTGATTTAATTCTGCTGGTGTTAAATTGAACACCAGTTTTTAATCCATAACAATTCCCTTGCCATCTGAGAAAGATCTATCTCCCTACTTCCTGTTGTCTATCTTTGATTTTGCTCTTTATGTGTATTTTGGGTTTCTCAAATATAACAGGATAAAATGGCTGCAGTGGGAGGAGCTTGGTAGCTGAAGGAATCATCGTGGGGCTCTTGAAGTTTTACTGGAAACAAAATTTAGAAATCTGATTGAAGGTGTGGAAGACTGCCAGGATGGCTCTCCTTGTAAGAAAAGCATCTGTCTCCATTTTGGCTAAACCTGGCCCTATCTCCGTGTATTGATACGTACAGAGCTGGCCAGGATATTTCTCCGTCCCCTCAATTAGCTTTAAGTGCTACAAATGGGTCTAGCCGAGGCGCTGATGCGCAGTCTTTAAAGCAATGCTGCAGGTCAGTGATGCCTGGCCTACAGCTCCAGACTGATATGTGTGAGCTAGGCCGAGTGACGCTGCACTGTCTGCTGGGATTGAGGCTGGAGAAAGAGGCCAGGACATCTCAGGGCATAAAGAATACACCTCAGAGCCTCAGAGCCGGAGCACACACGAGATAATTCCTCAGTCTGTGATATGCGGATTACTCTTTCTGCATCTCTCACCCCACCCCCATATTGCAGAGGTAGTTTCAGGCCTTCTACTCGGCCCAGCTCACCGCATTCACATACTTCCTGCCTTTCTCTCAGTCACTCATCCCTGAACCACGCCCCCTTCACAAATTAATAAACACAGGTTGTGCCTTGGGTCGTGGCCTTTGTTCCGGTGAGCCATCATAATAGCTGGGCTTAGGACCCCCTTGGCTCCCCACCACTACAAACTTGTCTTAGTGTCTTTATTCTCGCCATGGATTACACCGAAAGTGCTGGATTAGAATTACTTGTTGGAATTCCAATCACTTTGCCCTGGGATTACACATGTGCACTCCTCCAGATCACGACGAGTTCCAGAAGGGCATCCTATACGAAGGCAGTTGAGTCAGGGAACGAAGGATAAGGAACAGATCCAGAAGACGTTGCAATAACAGGACCTGAGGTCATGAGTATCCCAGTGAAAATGGGATTGAGGGAAGGAGGATTTCAATTTCCTTTCCCACAACACAGGTAAGTAGTGACCTGCTGATTAAGGAAAGCTGAAGAAGGAAGTTTGCAAGGGAGACAAGGACTCCCTGTACTGAGGAAAGGCCACGAGGCCAGGTTTGCAGAACTCTGCGAATCTGGGGTGGCTCCTGTGCAGGCAGCAGTTGGGGTTCAGTCAAGGGCTCAGGATGGAGGTGCCCAGGGGTCTGCTGTAGGCATCCTCGTCACCGCCAAGGCGGCAGTCAGAGCTGTCACTGTGAATTACATGATGCCTTATTTATAAAATATCCATGCTACCTTCCACTGCCAGATGGCATGGGAGTGGCAGTGTGGAATTAGAAGAATGCTACTGTTTAAGGTATTAATTATCTAACTTTGAAGACCCAGAGGATCCACAGGGGCACTGGCCGGAGCTGGGCTTTCCAGGTCCTGCATCTCAGAGGCCGGTGTGGTTAATCCATGGCTCAGATGATGATGACGACGACGCAGGTGGTGATCACCAGCGGTGACCTCAGTGGGTGGCCTGGGAGACAGAGTCAGTAAAAGAACTGAAAGGGGGCAAAGGGAAGAAGATGTGGCCCTAACCTTTAAGTTGTGCTGTGGATGATGGGATTTAAATGAGCGTGAGTATTCATGGGGTTCATTCAGAATCTCTGTCCTCCCCAGCGACCACTGGGGTTTCAGCTCATTCACAGGCAAAGTCTCATTCAAACCCTTCTCCAGTCCTCTCCTGCCCACCTGTCCTCAGTGCTCTAAGTGGGAGCTTCCCTGCCTTGAGACCTTTGCGCTGCATCCTTCTGACTCAGCCTACACCTGGACTCTTTAAGACTCGCACCCCCAGGCTGGACTATTCATGAGCGTGCTTTTGCATAGTCCAAGCCTCCCTCTGGCTTCCTCCTCCAGGTCACAATCAGGCCTAGACACCGAAGAGAAGGCAGGGCTCGACAGAAACTATGTATCCAGATTTCCTACAGAATGCAAGATTCTTTACGAGGATACCCTTGACCAGCAGTGACCTGGCATCTCTGCAGTCTGTATCCAGTGGTACCAGCATAGCCTGGGTGCTAACGAGGAGCCGGCAACCTTCCATGGGGAGCCAGCCAGCCCTGGCCCAGGCCACTCACTAATGAAGTCTGCCTCCATGTCCACGAGGAGCAGGCCTCAGCATGGCTCCCAAGGCAGCACTCACATAGGAAACTCTTGCTTTTTCTTTTTCACTTTAATTCTTGTTAGCAGCTTCTGCAGCTCTGTATATGATGTGCTGTGAGCTTCTTTAATGTTCCAAATAGAAGAACTCGTGTGTGTGTGTGTGTGTGTGTGTGTGAGTGTGTTTGGGGTGGGAGGTACTGGGGATGGGGCTCAGGGTTTTGCACCCCTATGCCAAACCCCCAGCAAGAGCTCTTGCTTATTGCATTTGTTTCCTAAGGCTACGGGAGCAAACCCCGATTCTTATGTCTCCAAACCACACAGCAGCATCATTTCCCACCTCTGGACGTTAGATGTGTGAAGTAAGCCTTCCCAGGCCTGGAATGAGGTATCAGGAGGGTCTGGGTCCTTCATCATCTGTATGGTTTGTCTCTCTGCACAATTTCCCCTTGTCTCCTTACAAAATGGCACTCCTGAGTCTCCTTAAGTTCCTCTCTGGAAACCCAGGACACGCGTCCTATCCCAGAATCCTCAAGGGAAGTCATCTGTTTGCTACAGAAAGTGATATTCTTTGGGGATTCTAATGTGAACCTCTTTAGGGGCCATTGTCCAGCCTTCCATGGACACCTCCATCAGTCCCCTCCAAGACAGACTGACCACTTGGCTTGTGTAACCCTCTGGGCTTATGTTGCTTTTGCAAATGACTGAGGCGCTCACCCCGTGGTCACAGGAGCAGCCGTGTACTGGGTCTAAAATGATGCCTGTAAGGCTGTTCTCACTCTATGCCCACACACAGAGAGGGTGTTCCTGTCCCTCTGGAGCCGGGTGTGCTCCTGTGACCTGTGTGGCCAACAGGACGTGAGGTGAAACGTGCTGCTTCCCTGGGAGTTGAAGCACGGACCTGAGATTGCCCTGCGGCTGTGTTGTAGCTTGTGTCTAGAAGGCCTCCCGAAGCCTCACGCGCTCATGGGGTCTTTGCAAAGGTGGCCGAATCTAGAGTGTGTGATTCATTCATGGCACAATGCTAGGATTAAGGGCGGGTGATTACTAAATCAGCCCTCTGATTGGACTGGCACTGCCCTAATCCCAGCAGACTGGATACAATATAAGGGACAGAAAGAGGCCTATAACTCTCCTTCCCTTGCTGTCTCCTGCTGCCAAGACCTGTCACTCCTCTGTAATGCTCCTTGGTCAAGTCACCCTGCCCTGGAGCCAGCTGATTATGGACTCAAACCTCCATAAACTGTGAGTGCCCTGAGTGCTAGGATTACAGGCATGCACCACCACGCTTGCTTAGATGAGTCAGTTTTAAAAATCTGAATAGAATTTCCCATGTGGTCCTATAAAATTTTGCCTGTCCTGTGGTGATTAAATCTTCAAAGTCTTTGACAACATTCTATCACACTATATATGATGCGTACTTTATCATTGCAAAATCTGATGAACATCCTCTGTTTCTATCAACATTACTGACTCAAAAAAATGTTTATTAAGACCAAGTTAAATGTACTAACTGATAAAAGGCCACTTCAAAACTCTCCCAAGATTAACATCCACCCAAGAATAAAATTCAAATCCTATAGTACATAGGCATCGTCTATGATTCTCCATCTTCACCGCAAGCCATTGAGCCCCAAAGTACTTAGTCAAGTTTGGCCGAATACCCCCATTATCACTGCAGCTGCTCTTTGAAAATCAGTTTAGCCGGGCAATTTTCTTCCTAGGAATACAGGCCAACTCACAGAGATCAATACATTCTTTATCCTAAGTGCTCCTAGGTCAGCTAATTAAATAATCATTCTAAAATTACCTAGGGTTCCTTGACTACTCTGTACTCTCTGAGGCGATCTGAAACAGGTATTATTAGACCACTTCTTGAGACTTGGGATAGCAGAAAGAAATTATGTTTCACTGCAGTTCTCACAGATGGTTTCAGTTTAATTGCAAAAATTCTGAGCAAAGGCAATAGCAGCAGACTTTCCACCATGCTGTTTCCCTTCTGTCACACTGCCTTGCAGGATGCAGACACACAGTGTACCTAAGCGTGGTGATGCATTCCTGTAACCCCAGTACTGGGGAGACTAAGGCAGGAGGATCGACACAAATCTGAGATTACAGTGCATAGTGAGTTCAAGGCTAGCCTGAACTACATAGTGAGACCCTGTCTGTAAAAAAAAAAAAAAGAAAGAGAAGAAAAGAAAAGAAAGAACTAACACACCAGTACTCACATAATAAGTCACCTTCAAGGAGAGGAGGAGGAGAGAGTCATGCAGAATACTTTTTTTTATTAGTGTATGTTTGTAGTACATAATGATTGCATTCCTTGTGTGGAGTTTGTCCATGTGCATAACACATCTTAACTGTTTTTTCATTCCCACCCTATCCTCTTTCTCCATCTCTTGGTTCCCTTCCCTTCTGCAAAAGATCTATCTACCTATTTCCTATTGTCCATTTTTTACTTTGGTCTTTATTCATGTTTTGGGTTTCCCATGTAAAAGAAACCATGTGTCTAAAGTGTGTGTGTCTGATTTATTTCACTTAACATGGTGTTCTTAAGGTGCACGTAATATCCTACAAATGTCTCGAGTTTATCTGTTTATGGCAGAGCAATAGTCCATTGTGACCCTTCTAATCTTTCTATATAACAGAGATTCCATAAGGGGGTGCTTTAGTAGATTCTGAGGAGCCAGAGTTGTACACTGGTTTGGTTCTGTGGGCTGTAAGATCCAAGTACCAAGATTTAAATCTTGTCTTATCACTCACAAGTTCTGGGAATTTGGACAAATTGCTCATCCTCTAATCCTTAGTGTCCTTGTCTGTAAAATGGGATGACAATAGGGCCAACCTCACAGTGTTATGGACAGATTAAAGGAAGTTATCCAGATAAATTTCACAAACGAACCAAGTGGTCAATATGTATGTTTAGTAGTATGTAAGATTTCACTTTGTATTGCTGGGTATAGAGACAGATAATCAGTGACTTAATTGGTCCATTGTGCATAAAAAAGGATCACTTATTTCCTACAAAATGCTATTTAAAATAAGTACTGTAACATAAGTAAGAGTTAAGTGCATTCCAGATGTTGTGTAGAG
>PVJX010013759.1:0-46636 GCA_004027295.1 Dolichotis patagonum
AAGAAGAAGATTCCTGTCCCACTGTAAGAATAAACCTGAACTCACAGTGTGGCAAATAAGGCTATGTGGAGCATTGGGCACTGTGAGATGCCTTTCTTGTGCAGTTTGCTTCAGGCCAGACCCTCCTGGCACTGAGGTCATCTCTGCCAGCGAACATCCCTTCCACCTTTGCACTTTGTCTTATATGTGTTACACTTTAATATAGTGTTCACTGGAAAAAATGGGAAATGTAAGTGTTCTGTATCTACCAATCAAAACGTTTCAAAGAACTTATTTAGAGATAAATTAGGAATAACGCCTTCCTAAAGATAGATTAATTCATAGCAATGCAATTGGATGCTTTTGTTTAACAAATTACAGAATAATATGGGTTTAACTTTTGAAAAAGACAAAAGTGCCTACAACACAGGGAGGAAAGTCCCCTGGACTGTCTTCTTCAGTGAGTACGTTTACTAAAAATTAGGGACGAGGAGGCCCTTTTTAGAATCTCTGTGGGCCATAATGTAGAGTTTGTGGCTATAAAGTAGTAATTATCTGTGTAGAATAAGAATGACAGGATGAGCCTTTTGCCAGGGCTGTTTGGGGAGCTAGGACATCTGTACAGCTGGCTGGCCCCTTGCCCTGATGTGGCCTGTGCAGATGTGAGAGACAGCACTGAGGGTGAGAGCAGTCAGGGAATGTGCAGGTGTGAGCAGATGTCCCAGGGGCTGTGGCCAAGGAAGCTGTCTCAGGCTTTTGGCCTCCAGCTCCCCGGCCACCAGGAAACCTTCTTGTAGCACTTTGTTTACTTCCACTTAATAGTTTTCAGTATTGCCACATATTATTTAGTTACTTTTCTTTAGTTTTAATCTCCCTTCCAATCAGGCATTTTGATAGAAGCTGAAATCTTTGAAACTTTGTGTTTTACTGTGACTTCAGACGTCCATGGATGTAGAAATGGTTTTTGTGGCTGTGGATACATGTGAGAGTCATCTTCCTCTAATATTTTAACCAAGTGAAAGCAGAAGAGGGCTCTCTGCCTGCTGTCTCATCCCCTGGAGAAGTGGGCCTCGGCCTTCAACTCTCTCTCAGAGAACAGCACTGAGCAGTGCTGTAAACACCTTTGCTTGCTTGCTTGAGTTCAGGAAGGTCTGAGAATCCTAGCAGATTTGTGGAATCTTTCCTCTTCCCAGCCACTTTCAGCTCTGCAGGACTCACGAACATAGCAGGGCTTTGTGTCCCCAGCAGTGTTGTAGCTGCAGGGACCATGGTAACGCTATCCAGAAGCCCAGCCAGACAAACAAGCTCCCGCTGCCCACATCCTGAGGGAAGGCGTGTGAGAGGTAAAGAGGAAGGGAGGTGGCATGCCTAGAGAGCACAGGTGGGCAATTGTTAATTTTATCACCACTGCAATTAATTATGACGATTATTCCTGGAACTGTATAGTGCTAAGATAGGGCCAACTTGTCCTACTTCCCACCCCATGCAGGTTTGCTTCCAGATAAGTCTGGGTATTCAGCATTACTCATGTTAATCATCTGTGGATAGCCTACATCCAGGCCCAGGTATCCTGCAAGTAACCTTGCAACTGGGAAGAGAAAATGGGATCTCGTGATCCACATGGATTTCCCTAAACTTGTCTGGCATGAGAATCTCATGCATTTTCTTGTTGAGTGTCAGACTATACCCCCAAAAGAACACCCCAAGGCTGTCAGGGTAAGCATGCTGCCCTCAACAGCCAGGCCCTGCAGCTCATCCCAGTCAGGGTTTCCCTTGACGTATGGACTCTCCCGTGGCAGCCAGGACCTATCCTGAGCCTCCAAGAGATCAGGGGCATGTGGACTGTGTAGGCCTGCACCTTCTGGGTGCAGGTTGGGTTGAAGAACAGCACAGGGAGTTGGTCCTGCCACTCTTGACTGTCCTGTGACTCAGCATAGAGCCCATCATACCCAAGCAGGTATGATGCTTCAGTCCCTATCCCTATAGACAGATACCCTGGCCTGCCAAATCTGGCTTCATAGGTCAACATTAGGTTTCATGCTTCTCCTCAGTGTTCTTGAAGAGTGGAATCTGTTTATCTGTAAACTCAATTAAAAATCACTCATGGTGTTTGAAACCCACATCTCAGCGTTTGTACTGGATTCAGTCCTTCAGGCACATTGTTCCACAGCCTTTGAAGAAAATGCCTCCAAGCAGACTCTCACAAGGGAGTTTTCTACCATGGTAACAGTGTTGCAGCTGTCTTGTCTTGAAATGATGGTTTCTTACAGTAGGTGGGTTCAATCTTATTTTCTTGCAAATTGGCACTCCCTAGTGTTGCTAGGTTTCTGTTGTACACTGTGTCAGCTGCACACCAGATGCATATCTGAAGACAGCGAGACAACAGCAATAAGTATAGGAGACCTCACATCTTAATCAGCAAGAAAAACCTAACCTCCACGTTCCATATGGAAAAACCAGCCAGATAGTACTCCATCCAGTGATGTCCATCTATTGTGCTTAAGTGTAGGGAAAGGGTTGGGCTTCTGGTAGTGAAGGTGTCCTGCTGTCTGGTCATAGCAAAGACCTTCTTAGCCCCACATAGCCACTAGAGGACAACAGCATGCGACACTCTGCAGACCACCCAGAACTCTCACTGCCCTCACCCCGACTGCTGTGGGCCTTGTTCCAGTTGAATGACTCAGCATGTTCATCCATCATCCTTTAGAAGCTGAGGCAAATCTGTGTAGCCTGGTTGTGCAGCTCTTTGGGCTGTGAGCCTGTGCAGGGAGCCGACTCTGGGCCACAGTGACATTCCCTAGGGGCCTGTGTTAGAATGTGCACAGGGCATTGCTAGTGAGAGTTGAGCTTTGGTTCACAATCCATAGTTGCAATAAACTGAAAAACACTTGATTGAGGTGACCCACCATTTTAAATATATAGAAATAAGACAGGCTATTGACTGGCTGTTTTCCCTGAAAGAAGAAAAAATGCATAGGTTGCTTGTATTCTCTGTCCTTTAAAAGTACAATATTGTCAGCAGTAAAAACTGTGTAAGTTTGTTTTTAGCCAAATTCAAATCTTTAATCTGGTAAAGTAGTGCTTCTCTGTGGGAATCATGAGTTATAAGCCCAGTTGGATCTCTGTAGAGAGTAAAGACAGAAAACGTGTTCTGTGAGGCACCAGCCCATTTTAGATGGTTGAGGCACAGGGATGATAAGCTTTCGGTCCTCTCCATGGGCAGTGGGAGGTGGGGCCTGTAGGTGATATGAGTCTTCTCAAAAGGCCCACAGAATCAACATGTGACAGGTGCCCATGACAGCAGAAGCCTGCAAAATCAATAGCACTCTCCTCTTCCAGGAAAGCCAGCCAGAAAATTTAACAGTGAGTGCCATTCTCAACAAACCCTATGTGGCATTTTGGAATTAATCTGAAAAAACACATTAAACTTTTACAAGGACAATCTTTAGAGTCTGAAAGCTATAAGTACAGTTTAAGTGGGCAGATGTACCACACTGGCATGTGCAACTAAACAAAAAAGGATTCTTCCCACAATCTATCATTCTTAGTAGAATTTGTTACTGTATTGCAGCCCTAATCAAAGTGCCTGCTTGTGGATTAGGGTGGGCCCATTGAGATGGTGCTATGCCCAGGGCCTAGGCTAAGGATGTTCATTTCAGTCAGAGAAGGAGCAGGCCCATAGGTCTGTGGATCCTCTTTGAATGAAGGAGCTGGTGACATGTAGAGACACAGCCATGCCCCTCAGAGCCAGCATGAGCAAAGCTGGGGACAGGTGATAGTTTTCTGAGGTATAGATAACTGTCCTCCATGGTGACATAGGCTGTGCTCAGCACATGGATTAGCAAGCTCAGCAGACTCAGTAGATGCTGAGGCAGCTGCCGAGTCTGGTTGTCACTTGGCAGTCACACGTCACGTGTGCTAGGTAGAGCCCATTCTCAGACCCCCGAGGGAATAGACAGGGACAGTCACAACCCACTGTAGTTTGATGACCCCAGGGTCGAGGCCTGAACACTGGAGTAAGAACCTAGGCTGTTAGAGAAGGTAGAGTGGAGATTTGTGAAGTGACTTGAACTGTCTATAGACCCATGCAGAGAGAGTTGTTTGATCTAAAAATTTAAGATGTGAGTTTGGCTTTGTGTTCTTAAAACTTGAGTGTGTGTATTTTTTTCTGGATAGCACAGCTTTCCCTTTGAAACACAGGCTGGCTAGAGCCAGTGTCCTGCTAACTCTGTGTTTCTGTGTCTCCCCAGCTACCCATACAGCGAGGACTCCAGCCAAGGTGAGCAGTACATGAACACTCGATGCCCTGCGTGGTGTGACCGCATCCTCATGTCTCTGTCTGCCAAGGAGCTGGTGCTCAGGGTAAGCAGGACCCAACACCGGGACCAGCAGCAGGGAAGGACAGGGCAAGGGCCAGGGTGGGGTGAGCTGCCTAGCCTCGACATACTCCGTGTCAAACCCTGGCCGTACCCTTAGGTGAGCTGAACTGAAGCTCTGATGGCTGCCTCATCCATGGATCCCAGTGAGTGCCATTGTCCTAGGTAGAAACATGCAGAAGTGACCATCAGGCAGTAGTCTAGCAATCATTTATTGAATCCTGGGAATCAGTGTGCTCTTGCTCATGAAAGAGTTTGTAGGCTGTGAAGCATAGTGGAAATGTCTCATTGTAAGTCAGAGCCAGGGGCCGGAGGGTATGCTCAGGGGTACAGCACCTTCTTGGCAGGGTGAGGTTGTAAGTTCAGTCCTCAGTACAAAAAAAAAAAGGTCAGAGCCAGATTCACATCTTGGCTTCTAACTAGAAGGGTGTCATTCTCAGGAGATCAGGAGACCAGGGTTTTTCAGCCCCTCCATCTTAACATACAAGGAGTATTTTCAAAGGAATCCATATTTGAATTAGTTTTGTCACGACCATCTATGAAAATGTAACAGTAAAGCACAGGGATTCATGTGGGAAGCAGCAGTTTGATACTGTGTTCAGCGCTGTAGGTCTCTGACAGGGGCCGGTGGTTAGGAGGAGGTAAAACATGTAAGTGGCCCCCACTGGGCCTCGGGCTCTGTCAGTTCTGCCCCTCAGTCCCTGATACTGAGGCCCAGAGCAGGGTTCCCTTTGACCACTCCTCACCTCAGTGTGGTGCTTGGTGGGTTGCATTTACCCTGATCTGCCACCAAAGTACACTCAAAATACCCCATTAGCCCTTGAGGACCTCTCTCCCAAGTTGTTGGGTAGTCCCACCAAGCCCCCACCCCACCCCACCTGAGGCCCTGCTGGCCTTTGTTGTATGACCACTGTCCTCCGGAACAGCACTGGGCTCCTCTCTACTTTTCCCCATGCCTGGAGCATTCTGGGTACAAGCAGTGCTCACTTCCTGGCTATGGAGAGGAACCTGCTAGGCATAGCCAGGAAAGAGACAGGCCTTGTTGGGCAGAAGCCCCTTGGGTCTGCGGCAAGTTTGGGTGTGGCAGAAGGCTGCTCAGGACAGCTTTGTCAGGCTGCCTACCTTCTAGCTTTGAGACAGAGCTTATGCCCTGTCTGTAACCTCTCATCCAGGGCCAGTGCAGTGAGTGCAGTGCAGTGAGGAGAGGCCAGTGCAGATCCTTCCTTGCTGAGACCTTCAATGCAACTGTACTTGGACCCTGGCCAGGGGCTTAGAGATGCAGGATGCATTCTCGGGCCTAGCCTTGGACACATCCCTTCCCTTACTGATCTGGGCTTGTTCATCAGCTCTGTGGAGTTGACCGATGACAGGGAACCAAGAAAATGATAAAGTTCCATAGTGACTCAAGGTGGACAGTCTCACCTGCTGGCTGGAACAAAACCCTTTAAGAGACTTAGATGGAAAGAAGAGAGCCTCATGTCCTCCCTCAGGGAAACAGCTAAGGTTACAAAACCTTTATTTTGCAGTAGATTCTGTAGGATGACATACTACTTAAGGCTGGCTGGAGTCTGTGTGACCAGGGGCTACAGACAGGTCCGGGGAAGGCAACATTTTAGCCTATTTTACATTCATTCACAGTGCCTCTGGGTCCCTAGGCTCAGGGTTCCAAACCTGAAAATGACAGTGGGAGACTGAGCTCTGCTCTTCAACTAAGCTGAGGCTAAAACATGCTCAGTGTCTTGAAGGCGTTCCTGTCTTCAGGGCTGGAGTCGGAGAGCATCTCCCCCAGGGGCTTCCCCGTCAGTGGGCAACACAGTACGAGCAGACTGTGCCACAAGCAGTCTGCATGGTGCCATCCATCATGCCATGCTCCAGTTCCTCATCATCATGTTCTGTTCTGCTTCCTGAGCCCTGAAACTCCGAAGGTGGTGTGCTGCCTGGGAGCCTCCGTGATGAATGCTCAGCGAGGTGTGCCTGCGCTCTGCTGCAATTTGTTTATCTGTCCAAAGATTATGCAGTTGAAAATCCACAATTTTATGCTGCCTTTGTAAATTACCACGCTGTGTTTGATGAATGTTTCCCCACTTCCGCAGAGGCGGCTTTATGCTCATGAAAGATTGGAAAGTGTTCGTGCATGCGGTGCTGAAGGTTATGTTTTTATACTTTCTGGCAGGCGACCATGTTGGAAAGTAAATCTGACCTTAAGCTTCCTACTGCATTAAAGATAATTCAGTTTTAACTTTATAGTCTCGGAAGCTTCAGCTACAGATATAAAACTTCAGCCCAGTCAAAGCTGACTGATTACCGGCAACAAAGCCTTTACCATTGCACTCGAAATACAACGTGTGCCAGCCTTGAACCACTGCAGGGGTGAAGGAAGTGTGCACAAGGCAGATAATTATTATGTATACAATGCTTTGTGCAATATGTGGAATTCAGTGCATCCTCGTGTGCAGAGTTCTAGGTTAATACAGCAGACTGTCATAAACAAATGTAAATAGGGAAAATGGGAAATAAATTAGTTGCTTCAGTCAGTGGGGCACCCGTAAAAGAAAGTTCAGAGTGGCACTAATTACAGTGAGCAGGGGCCCTGTGCCTTCCGCAGTGAGCTGGTAGTAGCACACAAGAGCGTCAGAGAACTGGGGGAGTCCTAACTCTTCTGACCCCGTCTACCATGTCAACTCTGTCCTTCTAGTATGAGGAGTTCACCCAACAAAAGAGGTAGGCCAGGGTGGTGAGGTTTGTAAGACCAACTGATATTGTCCCATAGCTGGCCCCTACCTCCTAGGGACCTTCAGGAGAGCCTGAACCACTCAGCAAAGGGAGCAGGGCAGGTGATACTGGTTCATTCACAGGGACTACCCACCACTCCTTCCTTCTACCCAGGACACCCCGAAGCCCCTGCCTGTCTGTCATTTCCTTGGCAGGATAATGGGATACCCCAGCCTGCCCACACCACCCTCTCTCTGTTTGCTTCCAGTCGGAGAGTGAGGAGAAGGTTGTCACTTACGACCACATCGGGCCCAACGTCTGCATGGGAGACCACAAGGTGATGTGTGCGTGCTGCAGTTTAGGGGCTGGATGGCCAGTGGGTGGGCAGCAAGCAGGCAGGTGCTCATTTCCTTAGTCTGGCTTTACAGAATATGCCACATTGGTCTCATTTAATTTCAATAAAATACTGAAAGATAGTTAAATAGGTAGAAGGGAAGCAGAAACAACTGGTTACATAGAACAAAATGCTATTTGTACTATTTATTAAAAAAAAAGTTTTGTCTGCAACTGGTTATTTTTGAAGGCCATTTCTCAACTATGCATTTGAAATATTTTCATGGCCTTCTTATGCCAAGCTCACATTCACTAGACAAAGTAGTGATGAACCTATCCAGTCCTGGTGGACTCAGGGACAGACGCTACTGAGCTGAAAAGATTACTTACACATGTGCAGCCAAATTAGATGAACCCATTTCCTCTACATTCAAGGCCTCTTGAATTCATTTCCAAGGATGGGCATGCTTGCATGCCCAGAACATTTGGGACTTACTAGCAACTCCTCAAATCAGTGTTTATGCTAATTTGTAACTAAAACAACTCCTTCCTTACAAAGAGAAAGGGGCTGTTACAGGCCTTTTGTGGCCCTGCCTCTGTATTCCAGGTCCAGGCCAACAGACCCAGTCTCTGCTCTGCACATATGATTTAGCATCCCATCCTCTGGACATGGTTCCTGCCCGCAGGAGACTTGAGGGCCAGGGAACTGGGAGGGGGTGCCGCAGCAGCATGCAGACTGACACCCTCCCTTCTCCCCACTGCAGCCTGTGTTCCTGGCCTTCCGCATCGCGCCCGGGGCAGGTAAACCTCATGCACATGTGCACAAGTGTTGTGTCGTGCAGTGACGTGGTGGTAAATATGACTCCTTCCCTTAGTTCTCCTTTTCTTCACCTTTTCCTGGTGTGTTTGTTCCTTTAACAAATTACTAATTCTACTTCAGGGAAGAGGTGCCAGCGCAATGAGAGGACCCTCGGCGAGACCTCCCTGTAGCAGCATATTGAAACTCGTACTCCTAATGGCTGCATCAGAAACCTGCCCAAGCACCACCTGCTAGATGGCCGGCCCCACACTTCGCTTAAGCTCCGGACCGTTCCGGAAAAGCCTCACATACCTCACTGTTGTGTCTGTTCATGTGACATTAAGTAGAAATACTGGGTTTTTTAAAGACAAGTCACAGTCCTGTTGCCAAAACTGATAGCAAGGAGATTCTGTATTTTAGATTTCACGGTTTTCCATTTTTAATAATTGTCTGTGGAGGAGCGTCTCCAGCATAGAAACCCCAAGGTGTCAAGCGTCCCTCTCTGCCAGGAGCTGTGCCTGGGCCGACCCAGGCAGCAAGGCCACCGTGTCCAACCTGAGGCCCCTCCATGGTCTGACTCTACTGCCATGTTACATGGTGTCTGAATCACACTGCAGCTGCTTTCCATTTTTATATATATAAATACATATAAATATATACTTTTTAAAAATAATTTATAAATCTTACCAAAACTTATGCTAAATATACTTTCCAGTATGAATGCACGAGTGTCCTATTAGCAGGTAGAACTGCGGTCTAGGAGTTTAGTGATGTGTATGTTAGCACACCAGTTTCCAAGGCAGCATTGGCCTAGCAGTGCTGTGGGGCAAGAGTGGCCCCTCTGCACTTGTGTCCTAGCAGTTTGTCACTCCTCTGCCTTCCTCTGTGTAACATTAAGAACTGAATGTGAAGTTTATAGTTAGCCTGGGTGTAACTTTTAAGAATTTTGTAAACTGTTTTGTCTGTCTTTTGTTACCGTTTTATGGTGCCAATATTCTCCATTAAAAACCATAATCTCGTGGGAGAATTAGAAATAGCCTCGTCTGCTCCCCACAGAGACTGCTTCTAACGCGAGCTATATAAAAACATGGACGGGAAGCAGCACTGGGCTGCGCTCTGCCGACGCCTGTGTGACTCCCCTGTTGCCAACAACACTCTGCTCCCAGCACTGAGCACGGCGTCGGAAGGTGACTGCAGAGCCTGTTGACGAAACACAAGCGTGCGCTTTATTGATTTACTTCAGAACACTACAGTTCCTGGACTGCAAAGGCATGAGATCGATGTTCGTTTTTATAGAAATCACTACTGTCTCGAGTTGTTTGGTGTCCGCGTGCCGACCTGTGTTCTTGACGCTACGCTGGTCGGGGTCTCTGTTAAGTGCTGTGGTCGCTGCTTGTCAACATGCCACATCGCAGCCACCATGTGGTGATTCTGTTTGTGGGCTTCAGCTGTGAGTCATTCCGAAGGCCTTTGGAAGTGACTGCTCGGTTCCTAAGCAATAAAATTGATCATGGTGAAAACAGTTCTTTGCTGGCTTTGTTTTCCTTCCTTCCCAGTTCCCATCACCTTTGAAATGCTAAGGAACGGGAGTGGCCTCCTTTGTGCCCTGTTGTTTGCCGTGAGCTCATCCCTAATCCTGGAATTTCACTGTGTCACAGACTGTCACAAGGCATTCATCTTGTTGGGAGTAGAAAATAATTGTTTGGCCTTTTTACTGTAGTGAAATAAGACTTGTCCCTCCCACCTGTTTAACGAGATTATTTAAAAGCTTTCCTCAAACTTTAAAACTGGACATGCCTCTGCTCTTTAAGCTGACAGAATGGTTCCCTCACAGCATGATGCTCCAAGCCCTTAAAAAAATTTAAGCAGCTCCTTTTTAAAGAAAATTTGCCAGTGGCTCAAAAGAAGTGAGAAGTGTTTCTTTAGTACAGCAAAACTAGTGACTTAAAAAAATTAAGCCTTTTATGTTTCTCTGAAATGTTTTTGAAAGTTCATTCCAAGAGAAATCTTATAATTGTAGTAATATAATTGTTTACACATAATAACATGAAATTAAAACATTGGTGCCCCTTAAGATACACCTGTGGAGTGTCAACCAGAGTCTGACCACGGCAGACTGGCCTTTAGTAATGAAATGGGTGCCCTTTATAGCTGGCAGGAATACTGCATGGTAAGGATACCGCTCAGGGTGAGGAAAAGCGTCTGTGGTAAAGGCTTGGAAGCCTAGCTAGGGTGGTTCAGCGTGGAGATTTGAGAGCTGGCCGTTAGCGGGCACAATTACTTTGGATCTCTCTTTGCAGTTCTAGCTCGAACAAAATAGTGCTCTCTGGCAATGAAAAATCTTATTAATGTGGTAGCCAAAGGATGGTGATGATGAATTTCAACCTCAGTTTCCCCCGATGTTCGTTCAGTAGGCATATTCGCAATAATAATCTGACTAAAGGACTTTTTAAAATAATCATTTAACAATGCCTGCACCCAAGTCAGAGAACACAGCGGCAGAGCCGACTTGGCTTGAAGCTTGGAGACAGTGGATCAGAAGAACTGGGCATTGCTTACTGCCCCAGGCTCCAAAAAGGAAAAGGTACGTCACAAGGTGCTAGGTGTGGGCGGGCAGCCTTTTGGAAAACTACAATTCATCCGAACCAACGCAACTGAGGACGCCTTGCATGGCGCATGGCCTGCCTCTGGCCGCGTGAGGTGGAATCCATACCTGCCGCGGGGCCATGCCTGATGAGCGCCCGGATCTGTGCCGCTCCGCCTTGCGCCTCTTGTTGTGTGGCCGCCGCCCGGAGTTGCGGGCCAGGTCGCCCTCCCTGCGCTCGTGCTCGAGTGCTGCCGGTCTGGCAGTCTCCAAACTCCCAGGCACCGCAGAGCCCCCAGCCTCACACCTGGGTTCGCACACCGGGCCCCCGGGTCCATCGCGCGCTACGCCGTGCACTCCAGCGCCGCGCCCAGGCGCCAGGCTGGGAGAACAGAAGGACAGCGGCAGGAGAGGACGGGCTGCCCGCAGGCGTCTCGCTCCGTGCAGAAAAAACACGCGGTACAGCCTCGGGAGCCGTGGCTCCGACCGGGACGTGTTAAATAATTTATTGATTATACAAAGTGATCCGCCCACCCCACGCCTAGGCGAAGGGATGCCACGGACCCCGCACGTCGCGCCCGAGCCGAGCCGCTTTATAACTTATTCTGTAAAAAATATATATACACACTGCGGCGCGGCGGCTGGCGTCGGGGTCCGGCCGCGCCCGGTGCCCTGGTTTTGTGGCCTGGCCGTGCCTCACAAGGTTTCCCCCGCGCCACCGCCGCACGGGCTGACCAGCGCTAAGTTCGAGGGTTTGTGCTTCTTGAGCAGCCGCGTGATCTTCTCGTCGTCCGAGTTGGGGTCGAGGGGCCGGTTGTACTCGTCGTCGTCCTCTGCGTCGGAGCCGCCCACTTTCAGCTTCTCTGCGTCCGAATCTTGCTTCTTCTTGGCCGACGCCATCTCCGCCGCGTGCCTCTTACGCCACTTGGTCCGCCGGTTCTGGAACCACACCTGGGGTGGAGGGGAATCATCAGACGGGCCTCTGAAGCGCCCAGCCCTGTACCGCGCTGTCCCTCGGAGGCCCAGCCCTGACCCTGCCGTCTGCAACCGCAGACCCGCCCGGCCGGCCGGCCGGCTGCCGGGCAGAGGCTGGGCGGCTGCTCGCCAGCCCTTCGCAGGACGCGGGCTCCCGAGCCAGCCTCGGCCCGTCAGGATCCCGCGGAGACTGCCCCGGTTGCGCTCACCTTCACCTGGCTCTCAGTCATGCCCAGAGAGTAGGCGAGCCGTGCGCGCTCCGGGCCCGCCAGGTACTTGGTCTGCTCGAAGGTCTTCTCCAGCGCGAAGATCTGCTGGCCCGAGAAAGTTGGCCTCGAGTGCTTCTTCTTACCGTCCTTGTCCAGGACCCCGGTGCCTTGGGCTGTGAAGGAGGGCGAATGAGCGCGGCCGGCGCCTCACCACCAGTCCGCCCGCGCCGAACCCCGCGCAGATCACTTACCCGGGCCGGCCAGGCGCGGGTCCCTCCAAGGCGAGCCCTGCACCACGCCGGGCCAGAAGATGGGCGGGCGCCCAGGCAACTCGGCCAGCGGCTTAGGGTAGCCACGCGCCACGGCGGCCGCGGGTCCAAAGTAGACGCCCGCCGACGAGGCTAGCCCGTTGAGGCGGGGCAGGCCACCCAGGAGGCCACCACCCGCCGTGCCCACTGGTCGCCCCAGAATGTCGCTGATGCCGTGCGGCGTGCCAAGAGGCAACTGCGCCCCTAGGCCGCTCAACGCGGGCGCTTTGAAGCCGGCAGGACCCTGCAGCGCGTAGGGGAACAGCGAGGTCTTCATCTCTGCCATGTTGTGCAGCGCAGCCAGCGGCGCGCTGCTAAGCACGAACGCGCCCGGGCGGTTAGCGTCCATGGGCGCCGTCGCCGCCGGCCAGGGCGCCCATCCGGGCCCCGCCGCGGCAGCCCGCGCCCGCCGACCCGGGAAGTTTGCGCGCTGCGCGGGCGGGCGCCGCCTGCAGTGGGGGAGGCGCGGCGGGCGGGCACTGACGGCCCGGGCGGACGGGCGGTTGGGTCAGGTGCGGGCTGGGCGGCAGCGTGAGAGACCACAAAGCTTCCGGCTGCAGAGACTACTCCGGGGCCGGTCGGAGCGGTGTCGCGCGGGACAGAAGCGCTGATAACAGCGGGGCCCTGGCGCGGCGCGCGCACTGATTGGCTCTGAGCACCCGCGGCCAGGCCATTGGCCAGCGCCCCGCCCGTCTGCGCGCGCCCCGCGGGCTGCGCACTCCATGAAGGGCCCATTAGCGCGGCAGGTGCCTCCCTGGTTGTAAATTTGCCCCCTGATTTATCTCCCCAGGGACGAAATAAATCCCGTTGGATGGGAGTTTAGTTAGGCAAAGAGTTTAATGGGAAATCAGGAAAAAAATACGAGAACATATTTTATAGCCCGAAAGAACGTGGATTTGAAGATCCAAGCAGCACGCTTTGAGCCCTGTTAGGAAAAAAGCCCTGGCCCACCGGCCACCCGAGGTCAGTGGGCGCCGTTGAGAACCGCGGCCCTCGCTTCTCCCCGCGGTTTTTTGGCCTGTCTGAGGTTACTACATTGCTGCGCGAACACTTGGGGAGACAGCTGTATTGATAAGTCCGGAAAGCTGCAGGGCAAAGGCGGGCAAAGGGTTCAGTGGTTAAACTTGGCCAGAGCGATTGGGCTTCTGGTTTCGCCCACCCGCGTGGCTGCGAGGCAAGGCCGGCGATATAGGGGCCGCACACGCGGCCTCTTACGGCTCACACAGCCAGGCACTTCCCGGGTCCCGGTGGTTTAATCCGGACGCCGCGATGGATCAAGCACCCCTAGTTGGAACCTTGCGGTCGAGGTGGTCACAGTCTCCTCTTGGAATTACCTAGGAAGTTACTGTGCAAGTCAGGTCACGACCACCCTCCCCCAAACACACACACCCACACCCACAGTCGGTTCTCTGGAGTAGCAGCTCTGGCGGGACGAACAAGGGCCCCACAGATCTCCGAGCCTGCAGATGCAGGACGCTTAGGGAGCCGCGTCCAGGGCCTTAACAAGAGTGAGCACTTGAAACGCCACGAGTAGGGCACAAGTGCTAGGTCCGTGCCTGAGGCACATGTGAACCTAAAATCCTTCTCAGGGTATATAGAACCCGCACCCTAAAGAACTCCAGAGAGTGAAATAGACTGTAGTCAACCCTGAGCCGTGCTCAGCGCAGGCTTTGCACGGTCGCTGCGAGGAGCTGTAGCTTTTCCCCTCTTGGCTCCCCGTACTGACTTAGTAACAGGGAGTGGCTAATACCATTACCAGGTGCCCATAAGGGAGTCTTGATCCCGACGCGTGCAGGGGGATGGCCGTTTCAGGGCAAGGTGGGGGGTCCGGTTTGGAGGCTAAGTGCACCAGATCGGCCTCTTCTGGGCCTGGGAACAGTTGGGTTTTGGCAACAACTTCTCCATTCCGCCCTCCACCTCAGTCACCAGGATTGTGGAGTCACAGAAGAAAGTAACTTTTGGGGTTCCGTGCAGGAACCAAGTGTTCGCTCCCGCTGCTCTCTCCCAGAGTGCTTTTTCGTTGTGTGCAGTTATCGGCAAGGGCTATGGGTAGTCGAAGTTTGGAAAGCCATTTGTGATTGGATCTGGGCAGGAGTTCTGTTGTCCCTGACTCGCGTGGGCGCGCACGGTGCAGCCCAGTCCGCGCCGCATGGCGCGTGGGTCCCGCGCTATGAGGTGCGGTCCCCTGGATGGAGGTTTCATTCTGCTGGCTAGTTGGGCCGGGTCTGCCTTCTAGGAATTCTACTGGGCGCTATGGCATCGCCGGCGATCAGCCCTCGCAAAGCCAGGCTCAGGGCACCGAGAGCACCTTCTTAGGGATCTCCGAATTGCCAGTGGCACTGGCTCTTCCGGGCCCTGAGACCTGCGCTTGGCCTCGCAGACGCCTCGTCTCCTCAGGGAAAATACATGTCACGTGTGTCCTGAGGATCTGGCCACTCGAAGGACCCCTCCAGGTGAGGTTTGGTCCCTCTTGGGCTTCCAGGAGGTGACGACGCGAGAGGTTAGCATGCAGATTCTGGGGAAGGACGGACAGGAGCTGTGAGTTTGGGGCGGGGCCAAAGAGGGGGCGGGGCTGAGCGGGAGGGGCCGTTCTCCAGCACCCAAACCCCTTTCTGCTCCAGTTACCCGACCCTCAGCCACGGCTGCTGCCTGTCTAGCTGGAAGAAGTGCAGGTTGCCCGAATAGGAGCACGCAGCACGGGACCACAGATTTGCGATATCCTCCCCCGAGCTGGTCTGGGACCGGAGGCATGTCACAGCTTTGGGCTCCGCGCTTTGACTGCTCTCCCAGTCCAATCGGGGTCTCGTTAAGAACCATTTTACTGCGGAGGAAATAGAGACAGCCAGTGATTGCCCTGAAGCCTAGCGACTCTGGTCTGTGTATTCAGGTCGTCCCTGAGTTGCGGCTGGAACGCGCAGGGTCGCCGATGGTACAGCGGTCACACTAGGTGCGAAGTGTGCGGCTCTGCAGGCGGTCAAAGGCGGTGTGGTAAGGCGCGAGTGTACGGGGAGGTGAGAGAGAGGGATGGAGCGGCAGCTGGGGTAAAAGGGGGCGCCCAAGGCTCAGCGCGCTTTTTTCCGGAGCCCTAACCTGCTTGCGCACCGGGACATTTTCCCCAGCGCTCTGAATCCCTCCGCAAGAAGTCCTCTTCCCGCGCACGGCACGGCGGGCCAGTGAGCTAAACTTCCTCTCCCTTGCATCTCAACGCAGGGTCCTGCGGGCAGCTCCCACGCGTGCCGGCTTTTCCTAGACCGCCCTCCGTGGGATCAAAGAAAATGTCCGCTCCTGCAAAAGGATCTGGGGAACAGCCCTCTTCCCCGCGGTGAAGAGGTTCGGTGTCATCTCCTGGTCTTGATGAAAACGTCCTACCAGGAAAACTGCGGGCACTGGCATGATGTGCAAAAGTTGGAAGACTGGGCTTGCGCCACTTGCCAGCGTCGACTCAACGTTTACTTTATTCATTCTGCATGTGTTTGTTGGGCACCTGCTACAAGCCAAGCAGCCTTGGGTGACCCACATGACCGCAACGAAACTCGGCCTTCCGAGTGTCCTTCCCTCTTTGAGGGGTGCGCAATAAACAGCGGGCAAATGAGGTTACTTAGTGCGTTCAGGGAAGACGGGTGACTGCACTACCGGGTGTGGCGGGGAGCAGGATAGCTCTGTTAGGGGGTTCTGTGTGTTGAGTGGAGAAAGGAGGGTCGCAGGGACGTGCGTTCACAAGAAGAGCTTGAACCCACAAGGATGCCGAGGAGTCCGCGGAAACTGCGTCCTGGGAAAGGCGAGCCTGGAGCTGCTGGGCTGACTTCCGCTCCTGCTTGGCGTCTCCTGGGGCAGCGCTCTGCTAAGGGCCCTGGCTCTGACCTTCCGGCCGGTGGGAGAAGGCTCCTAACCAGGCTATGTGTGTCAAGGTGAGTCTGCATTCCAGACTGGGGCAGGGGTGCATTTCTAGGCGCACCCCTACATCATTTTGCATCATTTTGGCATTGGTGGCCAAAATGATGCTGGACTTCTGAGCTACCTAGATACCATCCACCTTTGGGGCTGACACCAGTCGGGGTGAAGGATGAAGAGGAAGAGGTAAAGTTATGGAGCTCTGGGCTGGAACGGGCCCGAGAACTGGAGCCCACAGGTAATGGGGTGCCGCCTGCTGCTGCGAGACCTCTGAGAAACTCCTCCGCGGCGATTCTGGGATTGCGGAAAGAAGCGGCAGGCAAGCCACCGACTCCCCAAAAAAACGACGAGAGGAAGGGCGCGCCTTTCTGGCGCCCTCTAGTGGCAGACTGCCCTGTGGCAGCACAGGGCCAATGAAGTTTAGGAGGGGCGTGGAGAAACTGGGTTACCAGTGCTTAACCCGTGATGGCCTGGGGGGGAATCCCTGAGCAGACGCCCATGCTGCTTATTAGCAACCTGCTTTCTATCTCTTTGCCTCGGCCCCCAGACTCAGTAGAGGCCAATGTGGACCAGTCTGGCCACCCATCCCGCGCATGCCAGCCACCTCACCGGGCGCAAGGGCCTCTAGTTCTGGGGACCTCCCAATCTGAACGAATGACATTGAACTGGCAGATCTGCATCAGAGTGGCAAGCCTGCTGTCCCCAGGCCGAGGAGGGACCCTCGGCCTGATCCAACCTCACTGGAGGCTGACGCGGGGCATCAGTGAGTGCTATAACACCCCTACATGTTCCTCAGGAAGACTGGAAATCTGAGACCCAAAAGATGGCGGGAAGCACCCAGAGGGCCAAGGACAAGGGCATGGGATAGAAGTGGCAGGGCCACCAAAGCAGCCCACCCTCCCTGGCAGGAAGCAGCCTGCCCAGCAGGCAGGGCTGCAGGAACCTTCTGGGGCCCCACTGGGGTTCCCCCTGCCCTGCCTCTAGACTCTCTGGGTATAGTGGACCTGACTAGAGAGCAGGCATTTCCCACCCTGAAAAATTTGCTCTGCACCCCAGTCTCGTGGCTTTCCAAGCCTGCTTGTTTCAAGTCATTTATTCAGCAGACTTGGCAGCACACATCTGTAACTGGAGGCTGAGGCAGGAAGATTGCAAGTTTGGAAGCCAACCAGGCTAATTTTACAAGGCCTTGTCTCACAATAAAATTTTTGAAATGGCTGGGGGTATAGCTCAGTGGTAGAGGGTTTCTCTAGCATGTGTGAAGCCCTAAATTCAATTTGCAGTATGGAAAAAATAAAACAAAAGAAGTTGCTTAGTGGTGATGGTGGTGTGCCAGTGTCTGACCAGTGGCTGAAGGGTGGCTGGTCTGGAGATACAGAGGGCGTTAGGGTCCCCACAAGAATGTGTGGCTACCTCCCTCTCAGCAGCTACCCTTAGTGGGCCTCCTACACTCAGAGGCCACCTGGAGAAGGAAGGCCCTGTTCTGTGTTTGTAAATGCACCATCCCTACCGAAGAGGCTAGGATGTCTCAGCTAAGATATCTTCTGTTGACCATAGACAACTTGCCTGACTAGCAGCCAGGGCAGGTGGGAGGATGCAGGAGGGCCTTTCAGAAGTCTCAGTTCTGTCACAAAATTATGAAGAGGGTACCGTTTGCTCAGCCTCATCCTGCTGAGGTACATTTCCATGTTCTCCAAGAAGCGACTGGACTATGCAAGGGCCATACCTTGGTCTGACCGTGGTGGCTTTGGGGCCTGTGTCTGCAGGTATCTGCGGCTGCTGTGAGGTGCCCAATCGACTACTCCAGCTCCCACTGACAGACATCCAGCTGCTGGCATCTACTTGTCAGGCAAGCATGAAAATGCCAGCAATTCCCCTTCTCCCAGGCTCACCACACTTGAGCTTTGTCACCTGGGCTGCCCCTTCTGTGGGATATCAGGCTTCTGGCTGTTGGTGCCTACCTCAGGGGCTCCTGGACTTTAGTAGCAGGGCCATCTGATCCTCCTGCCTCTGTCCAGGGTCCCTTCCTCAGGACCACTGTAGGTCGGCTTATTTTCCCATTGATAAATGCTTCCTGAGTCTCCCCAGCTCCCCCTGAGTGTGGAGGGCGCCCTACAAATACGTGTCTACCTGAGTCCACTACTTGGGATCGCCCATTGCTCATGTAGACATTCCATGGGCTTTCCCAGCATCCTGCCCAGTTCTCAGGTCCTAGAAAGTCACCTGGCTCAGCTTCAAGGAGTTTAAATGATCAGTGACTACTGAGAGGCCTTCCACGGACAGAGCATCTGCATGGGGTTTGATGGAGATGCTCTGGTCCAAACAAACCTGAGCCCTGTCCAGTCCCCAGGCTGGCCTTCCTCCGGCATTTGGTAGCCATTTTAACTGTCACAATTTTACTGACATGCACCTGGCCCTCAGGAGACCTGCAGCCACCGGTCCTGAGCAGCTGTCCCTAAGCAGACCAGGTGGGCAGTCAGACCTCCAGTATCCTCTTCAATACCTACAAGTAGTGCAGATTTCTACAGCAAGGACCTTCTAAACCTTGCTAGAAATCATCCCACATCCATGAAAATGAGGGCTTGGGAAAACCGGCAGGGAGTGGAGCAGAGATCATTACCTACATTACCAAGAGGGTATTCAGGGGCAGGTGGACCAAACCGGCAGGGAGTGGAGCAGAGATCATTACCTACATTACCAAGAGGGTATTCAGGGGCAGGTGGACCCATTGTTGATTACAGAGGTCAAGAGGTAGAGAGGTGCCAGGACCTCCTAGGGGACAGTCACATACCACCTGAAAAGTGCTCTTTAGGATCCTGGGAATCTTCTCTCCTTCAGGAAAGGACAGAGAGAAGAGGCTGTAAATCAGTGCGGAGCTAATTCCCCAGGGCCTCTCAGGCCCAGATGTGCAATTGCGTGTAATGAGCTCTCTCCCAGGGCTTCTGGGTGGGCGGGGGTGTCTGACCATGTGCCATCTGAGTTAATTGAGTGCCCTGCTGGGTAAAAGATTTGTGTTAGGCTACTTCTTTGGCTGCCTCTGCTGTGATCCAGGAGATGGGACCAGTGATGACCAAGCGCAGGTTTCTGGAAGAGCTCTTCCACGTTCCAGTCAGGCCAGGAGCTTCTGCACGGCACTTCCTAGCGGGTGAAGAGTTGAGTTGGTGCCGTGGCCAATGCTTTTGGAGATGAGTGGGCTCCATGGACTCTAAGGAGCTCTTTCCTTGCCACATCTGCATAAAGCTGAGCCCATGGAACCCAGCAAACCTGAGTGGTCAGTATCCGTGACAGGGAGATGAGGGATGCACTGTCTTGGGGTTGTCTCTAACCCACTCTGTGTGTGCATTCTGACCTCCCTGGCTTGTAACTTCTTCGTTCATGGACCTCAGGCCTTTGTTAATTGCCCTGTCTGAACGTGGATGAGGAGAGTTGGGGGAGGACCCTGTGGGGCACTTCCTTGTAGTGGAGGATGGACAATACCAAAGCTAGTAAGTTAGAGTCTGACAGCACGTGCCATAGAATTACTTCCACTCTGGTGGTACTCTGCTGCCAAAGGCACTGGTGGTGGGCTGCCTCTAGGGTGTTGAGTGGAAGCATCCCAGAAACCTAGAGGTTAGGAGGGTTGAGTTGTGGGGGGTTAGGCACAGCAGAGGGGATGGACCTAATCTACCACCAGCTGCAGCAGCCCACCCAGATGATTTGCATTTTCAGAGAGACCCTCTTAATGCAGAGTCCAGGGGTGAGGGGATGGCTTCTGAGAAGAGCAAGTTCCCCCATTTCCAAGGTGACCAGTCAAGGGCTTTGGTCAGCAGAGCCTTCATAACTAGTGTGGAGTATAAAGGAGATGTGGCCTCAACTAAGCACCCTGTCCAATGGGCCCTCTAGGTGGGAGCGGCTGGTGTGGAGAACAGAGCCTCTCTCTTTGGGGGATCACATGTGCTTTAGGAGGCAAAGGCCAGCCCTCACACCTAACAGCACTCAAGGGGCTTTGGGCCCCCTGGTCATCCGTCTGGCAGTGGGATCAGCAGGAGCACAGGCACAACAGAAGGGTCACCTCCTAATATCCTTCCCGAGCCCCCAGATGAACCTTCAGCCCCAGTTGAGGGGCAGCTCTGCAGTACCACAGTCCCAGCTCCCTGCCTGACGGTGGGAGGCAGGTCTGGGGTTGAGGCCTGGGGATGTCAGGTGATTTGGGCTCTCAGGGAAGAGGGAGGGGGCAGCCTGCAGAGCCCGGTGACTCTAATCTGAGCATCTGAGCCCAAAGGTGCAGCTGCTGATCCTCCTCAGCTTCTTGCAGGCAGGAGCCCCTCAGCTGCAGGTGGCCTATTGTAACTATGTGAGCCACAGCCCCTCTCCCTCCCCCTCCCCCAGGATGGCTGTATCTCCACTCATTTAAGCAAGCGAATTCATCCTTCCTGAGGGATTTTTTTCCTCCCTACACGTACCATCTGACTTGCTTTGTGTCTGCTACAAAGACTGAGTCCACCTATCATCAGCTTGGTCACATGACTGATGTGACTAGTGAAACGGGAGCAGAAGAGACACCTGCCAACCCAGGAGCCTCTGTGTGTGCCAGTTTTCTTGCTGTCCTCTGCTATGGTAGTGGCACATGAAACAAAGCAAGGTAGCCTGGGCTACCCGGGTGTCTTAATCACTTCTCTCATTGCTGAGAAAAAATACCCAACACTCAGAGTTAAAGGAGGAAAGGCTTATTTAGCAGTCAGGCAGAAGGCAGCAAGTAGCAAGCGACGACCTTCTTTTTGTCCCTTATATTGTATCTGGTGTGTAGCATTCACGTCCAGAGTGGGACACCAATAATCCTACCCAGAAGGATGCCAAATTTATCAGTAGACTCCCTTGATCCCAACATAACGCACTCCAGATCCAGACACCTCTGAAAAGCCCCACCTATGACCAGGTGAGGCTTTGCAGGGACAAAGGTTTAGTGTGGGGCTCTGATGGGATTTGGTGGGGACATTTGTTACTTGGCATTACGGAGTCAAAGCTGGCTAATACATGTGCAGAGAGCAATGGGGGGACTCTGCACACTGCTGCAGGAGGAGAGTCTGTTTTAAAATCTCTAGTTGTGTAAAATGGAGAGCTGATGTTTTCACTGTTACTTTGCCTGGCTTATTTAGCAGAGTGTGTCCTGTGACCAAGTCCCATGCTGTGCACAGACTTGAGAAGTCTTCACAGGAGTCCCTGCTCTTGTATCAAGGCCTAAGTGGGGTCAGAGCCATCAACCACCGAGGAAGTCCTGGAAGTGTCCTTAAGGAGGTGACACTGAGCTGAGCCTCCCAGAGGGAGGTGTTTATGTGGGGTCGTTTCTCTCACTTGGCCCATGCAAAAGGGACTGACCCTGTGAGCAGTCCTTCTTCCATCCCTGCAATGTGTCTCCTTCCAGTAATTGTCATTGCCCTTAGCAAGGGGCCGTGGTACTGGAAATATCTCCAATTGCTGACAAATCAGCTGCTAAAGTAGAGCCTTGCTACTGAGACACATGTTGCTTGGATTCAGACCAGCACACGTATCAACTGTCTCCTCATTGCCTGGTTGGAATACAAAGAGCCAGGTTCCCACATGGGAAGATGCACCCACCGCCATGCCAGACAAGACACCGCTTCTCAATGGCAAGTCTTGAACACACTTCAGGTCCCCAAAATAAGACACACAGAGTCCGTGGAAAGTGCACGGAAGACAGCACACATTCAGGACATTTGCACACTCTTGTTTGCATACTTGGAGGCATTTGCACACTTGTAATTGCACACTCAAAGGTTCTGCACATTGGGGTGTCCACACACTCAGGGTCACCTGTACACTCAGGTACCAACAACTTTAGTCCAAAATAATAGGAAATTTCAGAAATAAATAATTCATTAGTTTGAAGTTGTAGACTGCTCAAAATAGCATGATGAAATCCCACAACGTCCTACTCTGTGTCATGTGAGACACACATCCACACTTTATGTTACCAACAGTGTGTAGGTTTTCATATTTTCTGAGGTTTCTTCCACCCACTGGAGATTTGGAGTGTAACCTCTGTTGTATTTGGAATACCTTCCTTCCTTTGCACAGCCATTGCATGGGGTCATACTAGATTAGGGTGGAGTCTTATGCAATGGCTGGAGTCTTTGTAAGAAGAGGAAAACTCAGACACAGAAACACGGGGAGAAGTCTACATCAAAATGGAGGCAGAGAGCAGAATGGTGTATTCACTAGCCAAGGAATGATGAGCGTTGCCAGTCACCCCTAGAAGGACAAGGCAGGGAAATTTTCCTCCCCAGAGCCTTTGGAGGAAGCACAGCCCTGTCCCTACCATAATTTTGGAATTCTGACCTCTAGAAGCATGAAAGGATACATGTTGATTGCCTAAAGCCACCCCGTTTGTAGTACTTTGTTAGACCCAACAGAGAGCAAACGGTACTAGGAAAGTCTGATCAGGGTAGTGGGCCAGGCTGTAGCCGGGCAGCCTTCCCCCTGGGGTGCTGTCTGTGCCAAAGCAAAGGCTCAGCGTGCTGTACCCCAGCCTGAGTCTGTGACCACTGAGGTTACTTCGTGCGTGTGTGCTCCCATCGAAGCTCTCATCCAGGTGGGAATCAAGTCCAAATGGGGGAGGGAGGAACCGTCAAGGAGATAAGCAGAGGAGAAGTTCGTTGTCAATGCCACATCCATCCATGTTGGTTTCCACAAAAGGAGGACAAGTACCGCTGACCACGGTCATGGGCTGGAGGACATACACTGACGATCAAGCTCAGGTAGCCCCTAAGGCCCAAGGACACACAGTGGGTAGAGACAGGTTCGTGATGTGCCCCACCCATGTGGGTAGAAGACATGTGTCAAAGAGTGAGATCTGGAAGGTTCGGTCCCAAGTCAGAGCCTACATCTGGTAACAGTGGGAGGCGCGGTTTCTTCTGAAGGCAAACACAGCGCCAAAGCATGAAAGTTAAAAAGGAGAGCAGTGCACCAGAAGCAAATGAACACCCATTTGTGGTCATGAACTTTTAACTTGTCCTGCTCTTCTACAGTGGCACAGGTCAGATATGGAGAGGCATAGTTGATAAAGACAGTGAAATCTCTCTTGAAACTGACTATGTAGGCGCCACGGCAGCTATCAGAGCTGGTTACACAGTATTCTCAAGGTGGACTCCACAGGGGACAGACTACTCTCTCACAGTGACCACAACAATGCGCGGTTCAGGTGGGAAACGAGGATGGCATGAACAGATGCAATTCGGGAAGGTGCCAGAACAGCACAGCTA
Organism: Dolichotis patagonum; assembly: GCA_004027295.1. NCBI lineage: Eukaryota > Metazoa > Chordata > Mammalia > Rodentia > Caviidae > Dolichotis > Dolichotis patagonum. The sequence goes on from PVJX010013759.1 coordinate 23,423, forward strand.
ATACCCCATGAAAATACGCCCACGCCCACTGTTTACTGATATAAGTGCACAACATTTTATCACACGATCAACAGTGTTTACTCAGAGGAAAGGGCTGGAGAGGGAGAGTGGGGGCAAACCTGCATTTCTTCCTTTGCACTTTTGCTGTGTTCTGGCTTCTTCTCTCCAAGCATACATTCCTTTATTAATAAAACACGATAAAAGTGCACGTCTCAGGAAGCAAGTGCGTGACATGGGGCTCATTATACCATGACTGATGAGACACTGTTGAAGAGTTTCTGGAAGTTCTGCATTTGTTTGAGCTCAGAGATCAATATAAGGGAGGTTAAGTTCAGACAAGTCCCCGATTGCTGGTCCCCTGATGCGTGCGTGCGTGTGTGTGTGTGTGTGTGTGTGTGTGTATGCACCTGTGTGTGCATGGGCTAGGAACATGAAATTAATATACGAAACCCACAGAAGACTTCAACCCTATAATAAAATCATGAACAAAAGGTGAAAGGCTGAGCTATGAAATCATATCTGAGCTCTGCCAGAGGTCCTGCTGCAGTGGTGCAGCAGCAAACAGAAACACCGAGACGACACCCAGGATTTGGAAGGAGGTTTGTTTTAGGTTGACGGTCACTAATTGGGATCATTCCCAAAATATCAAGCCTCAAAGGCCCAGGGAGGGAGGTTTTCATTGGGTTGTAAAGGAGCGGGTACAGAGGTAGAGTACTTGGCTGTCTTTGATTGGTTCTTACAATACGCATCAACACCATCTACTCAGAGACCAGCTGTGCATCACAGTGAATAGCTATTCTAAGAGAGGCAGACTCCACAGAGGGCAGACTGCAGCTGGTACTGTAGCAGGAACTGTCACCTAAGAGACAGAAGCAGCTGGCACTGGAACAGGAACTGTCACCTGGGACACTGAAGTAGACTGGCTGGAGGAGCATTTTCTGCCATAGTGGCATCTTCAAGGGAAGAGGGTGTTATTACAGTGTACACAGTGCCTGGGTGGAGTCTGTTGAATGCTGGGATTTCTGGGGCCCCTGGAGGAGCTCAAGGTGGCAACAGCACATAGTGAGGTTACTGAGTGGCACTTGCTTTCAGATGCTGGCTCTGGGAACTCCAGAGCAATTTTTCTGGCCATTTTTGTGCTAGGAGAGGCCCAGGGGGCCCTGCCCAAAGGCCACTGAGCTTCCAGTTGACAACCAGCACTGCTCACAGCCGTGGGGGTGTGCCACCTCAGGAAAAGTATCCCAGCCCATGTCCCATGAACCACAGACTGAAGACTGATGTGTACATTTGTGCTGTCAATTTGACTGCAGTGTGGCAGGTGACCAGAGCTCTCTGCTGGTCTAAGGTTGGGAAGAGGAGCTGAACAGAAGCACAGTCATCTCCAGGCCAAGGAAACTACAGAGGATAAGGGTACCTGGGTGTAGCAACAGGCAAATGAGGAGCATGAGGGTCCCCTCGGATCCCACCCCACCCTGCCCTATGGGGTCCTCCATTTGCACCATCCAGGCTCTGTCCTGACTTTAGCTCTGGGTCTAGAACAGTGTTTTTTCCATGTTATTTTCTAACTGCACATTGAGCCAGGGGTTTAGCTCAGTGGCACAAGCCCTTGACTGACAAGTGCAAGGTTGTGAGTTCGATCCCTGTACCTACCCCCCCCCCACACACACAAATATATATATATATATACATACATATATATATATGTATATATATATATAATTGCAATCTAACCACATGTCAAAACTATTTCTGGAGCCCACAGATCACGCAGTGATTTTGTAGCTTTAGAATAATCGCAGCTCACAGTGGGCAAACAAATAGAGATCCTGGCTGCTCACAGATGTTAGCAAAGTGACTCCCTGCCTGATCAGCCCATGGGCCCCAGGGAGCTGTGTGCTTGTCAATCACCACGGGTCAGGTCACAAATAAATCTGCTTCTACATCTTACTAGGGTGGTAAGACCTAAGTTCCAAAGGACTGTGTGAGTACTCAGATCCCAGGAAAATCCAAAACAAGGCGCTGTGACCTCAGAGAAGAGTGGGTAACAGCTAGCTCCCGGGCAGAGCTTTCTGGAAAGAGGTGACCTGGGCAGGCAACCTGGGACTGTGGTGAAGCCTGATGACCTGGCCTTGCTTGATGGTGTTACTGTGGCCTCACCTGGTTGTCTGACCTGGTCTTACCCTGGATTCTAAAACACTCTTGACCTTTTATTGTCCCTGTCACTCACAGGAGTCAGAGGGTACAACCAGCTTCCATGTCAAAAGTACAGGATGCCGCCCACAGTGCCAGTGAGAAGACAGAGATGTCCCAAACATGCCTTTAGAAAGTAGCCAAGAAGCCATGCCTGGTAGGGCAACTTGGGCAACTTGGAAGCCTGCAGTTTTCCTCCCCGTAGTGTCAGCTGTGCTGGCTGTGCTGGAGCTTCCCAAGTGACTCCATAAGAATCCACTTCTGCCCTTTTAGTAACTCACAGTGTTTCTGCATCTTTCTTGTAAAGTTTGTTCCTGGAGGTTTTACAGGTGGCACACTGGGTCCTTCCACAGAACCCAGCACTCGTGACAGTGTTAGGCCAGAGGAATCACTAGTGTGTAGTGGAGCCGATCTGTGCAGAAACATGGTGACACAGTCGCCAGGCTGCCTCTTCAGGAATTTCAAAAAAGAATGCACGGTGGCAGCACATGCCTGTAATCAAAGCACTCTGGGAAGCTGAGGCAGGAGGATGACTGACTGGGATTTAGTGAGACCCTATCTCAAAACTAAACATTAAAAAAGGGGTTGGGGATGTAGCTCAGTGTGAAGACTTGGTGTGCAATCCCTAGTAACACATACACATACAAACACGCACACGTGCACACACACACGCACCAACAAACAGACTCATTAGGACAAGAGAGACTCGGTGTCCTAAGAGGGACACTTGGCGCTAGGAGCAAAGTTTTGTTCAACCAGACAGAGAAGCCGCAGCTCTTCTCAGACTTTTAGCAACTTCCCTGTGGAGGACTTGGGAGGCTGTACCCCATCTTTGGTTGCACCTGTGCCAACCAGCTTCTCACTATTACAGCCCTCAAAGTTGCCTCCCCTAGTAAGGAGAGAGCTGGTAAGATGCATTTCATGTTTTTTTTTTTTTTTGTATCAGGGATCAAACTCACAACCTTGTGTTTACCAGGCAGTGCTTGAGCCGCTGAGCTAAATCCCCGGCACCTAGATGTAGTATTTTATAAAGTGTATCTTTGATCAAGTGAATTGATGCATCCTGCTTACCCTTTGGGGGGGAATTAAACAGACCATAAATAACATCGATTAAAAATGTATTGATGTGTTTTAAAGTGATGTTAATCATTTAAGCACTTATATTTACGTAAATTAAGAAAAATTTTAAAGTACTCCTTCTACTAGGGTTAGGGTTATGGTTAATTTTTTTTCTCCTTTGAGACGAGGTCTCACTATGCACTTCAGGTTGGTCTCAAACTCACGTTGTAGCCCAGGCTGGCCTTGAACTCACACCGATCCTCCTGCCTCAGCCTCCTGAGTGCTGGATTACAGGCACGTACCACCATATCCAGCTTTAAACATGTTCTTGACTCAATTATTTTCTTACCCTTACTGTCCTTGGGAACAAAATGTAACTGCGGCATGAATTTGTGGCTGTAGTGATCAGGTTACAAGATGAGGGACAAAACTTTACTTTTAAAGAGTTTCAGGTTTTTTTTTTTTTGTACCAGGGATCGAACTCAAGACCTCACGCTTGCAAAGCAGGCACTTAAACCACTGAGCTAAATCCCCAGCCCAACAGTTTCAGTTTTTTTTTTTTTAACATTTTTTTTTTTTGGTACCGGGGATCGAACTCACGACCTCATGATTGCCAGGCAGGCGCTTAAGCCACTGAGCTAAATCCCTGGCCCAACAGTTTCAGTTTTAATACTTGTATGAAATGGTAAGTAAAGAGGCTGTGTAATATTGTTAGTTGACATACTTCTTCGGACAAATTGAACTTAGTGAACATTTTTGTTTTAAACATTGTTCTGTCTTCTCTCAGCTACCACCGTGTAAGTATGATACTCACGTATTAGTTGGTTTATCTTGGGTTTCCTTCCTTATGCAGCTCCCTAAATATTCTGTAGTATAGTGCTTGTCAAAATGAACTGCCGCTCTTTGTCAGTAAGATCCTATGAGGAGCCTGGTGGTTTGCCCTGTAGCCAGTGCTACTGGCTGTGCTGAACAAAGGAGGATTTGCGTATCTTGAGCTGAAGAATCAATTGGAGCTGAGGTGTCCAAGGCTTCTGCATGTGGGATCATGGTTTTCCAGGATCTAGAAACAAAGACACTCTGGCCTCAGTGGTTCACAAGAAGTTTGTGAATGGATATTTGGGTCAGTGTGCGGCTGGACCTGGAAAGCCCAGGGGCTATTCTTGCAGGCTGGAAACTTGTCAAACCATCATTGGGTTCCAGTTTTTTGAGTTAAGAGAAGCGCCCAAGAACAGCAGGCTGGGTGAGCCCAAGGAAGCGGTTTCTGTGAGGAGGAAAGCGGTGCAGCATGATTCAGTGCCTGTGGGAGGGAAGAAAAGCCCGGGCAGCAGACCAGAGGGCAGTGGAGGAGTGCAAGGACCCACACACTGAGCCCAGATTCTTCACCTGAGCCAGAGACACCTCACCTGAGCCTGGGACTCCTCATGCCAAGCTGAGCTGGATCCAGTATCATGGCCTGTGAGCTCCATGTCTTGGGTTCTGCTAATACAGGTGGCCCCAGGGGCTTCTCAGGATCCTTCTGAGGCTATTTGGGAAGAGCTGGAGGATAGGAAAAAATATTTGGGCATTCCTAGTTGTCTTTAAACCAGGATTACTGGGAGAAGCATGAAGAGGCTTGTCCACCCAGCGCCCTGTCCTAGAGATGTCCTCCTGGCTGAGAATACAGAGAGCAGCCTTACAATTGTTGCAGCCTCCACAAACACCTAGTCTTTCTACAGCTGAGGACCCAGGGCCTTGGACCTGCTCCAGCTGTGGGAGCACGCAAGCAAAGCCAGCCAGGCTGAGTGCAGAGCAGTCATTTAGAGCTCTTGAGATGAGGCTGGCTTCCCTCCTTTGTGGAGTGAGTGGCTGGTGTCTTCCCTCAAGGCTTACGCCCACCTCCACCCCACCTCCCTAACAAGTAGATGTGGGGAGAGTTCTGCAGAGGGAGCAGGCTTCCTGTGGGGACTTCATTGGTGGGTTGAGGCCACGGGTCATGTGGTCACTGTGAGTGTCACGAGGCAACTTTGCACAGCACATCCACTGTTAGGGTCGGAGGGCGAGTCCAGCAGTCCCATGGGGAGGTGACTGCTGAGAGGCAATGGCATAGGGCAGCTGTCCTGGCCAGCCATGGGGAGGAGGTGGAGAACTGGACATCGTCCAGAGTCACTGAGTCCTGCTCTGATGTGAGGGAGTTGAGCCCAGATTCAGAACTGATGCTTAGGTGACACAAAAGTACAGGAATATTTATGGCAGCATTTTTCAGTTTAATTCCTTGAATCAATAATATATTTTATAGTTTAAAAATCCAGAGATGAGGATTCCCTCCCAGGCTTTCCTCTGTCTCCCAGCTCCTGTCTCAGTTCACAGGTAACCACAGTTCTGAGGTGCCAAGGGGCCCTCTGGTGTTTTCACACAGCCACCGAAGCAAACACAGGTGCTGGTTCTGTGGGCTGTCGTGCTCCCTCAGAGAGTGGCACACAGGCGTCTCTGCACCCCCCCCACCTGTTCACCCAAAGAGAATTTCGTCATCGTGTTCTAGACATAGTCCGTGTAACCACCCTTCCACGAATGGATGAGTTGCTTCCATGAAAGAAAGAGAAAGGTGCTTAGGCATTGGGCCTACGGGGCTGGGTTGAAGCAGAAAGCAGCTGTTGAGTTAGTGCTGCGCTGAAGAGCAGGCGGGAAGCCGGTTCACTATAAAGGGAGGAAAAAGTTGCAGGGTAGTTTGCTAAGCATAATTGGTCCCAGTTTTATAAAATCCAAAAGGGATACTAATGGAACCAGTCTTCTCATATTCTAGTAAACTCAGGAATATTATGATTCAACATGAGACTTCTATGAATATGTTTGCCCCTTGAATGGACTAACGTAAGAAAAACCATTTTTAATACTTCAAATAGACATTTGATCTTGACATAACCTGTTCATGATTTTTAAATTCTTGAAAAATTGGAAGTAGAAGGGAACTTCATTAAATTGATAAAGTCTATTTAAGAAGTTCCAGGGTGTTGGAGTATATACCTTTAATTCCAGATTGGAGATTACAGATTGGAGATCCCAGATGGAGGATATACCGATAATCCCAGAATGATGGGAGGCTGAGGCAGGAGGGTTTCAAGTCAATGAGACCTTGTCTCAAAACAAAAGGCTAAAAAGGGAGGGGGGCTGGAGACGTAGTTCAGTGCAAAGACTCTGGATTTAATCCCCAGTACAAAAAATGTTTCAGGGAAATCACATTTAATAAGGAAATTTTAGGGGTGGAACGAGAGTAAGGTGCCTTTAAACACTGTTCCCGTCTAGCATGGTACTGGAGACCAAGATCATTGCAATAAGACAGGAACAGGAAATGAAGGGTGTTATGATTTAGATCTAAAATGTTTCCCCAAGTCTCATGTGTTCAGAGGCAGGACTTTTAGAAGACAAGTGGATCAACAGTATTTCTCTATAATAGCTATGCCACAAGGAGATATAATAGAAAATATTACATGAACCAGCTGCAAAAATTAGTAAACATCTAAGAAAGAGCAAAGAATGCCCAAAACCTTCATGGAAAAATGTCTCAGCTGCATTAGATGATTTCACCTCTGTCAGATCAGGTGAGCTGTACCGTGCTCATGGAGGAAGGCCCACATTTGCAGGCATACTAGGCCTGTGGCTCTGTCGACATTCAGTGAAATTTCACTCTAAAGACTAGTGGGATTTCTTTGTAGTCTGACAGATTAAGCCTAAATATTCATATAGAAGAATTGAAGTCCACCAGAGCTGAAGTCTAAAAAAATAAAGCAAAAGAAGGAATAATGACCAGATATTAAGGCATATCGAATCACGCGGGTCTGGCTGAAGACCAAATGCATACAAGAGGACACCAGAGATAGGCTTAAAGAAAGCAGAGCAGGCCTTAAAAACATGTGGGAAGGATGGCTGGTTCAGTAAGAGGTGCCATGACCACCAGCCTGGAGTGTGATGAAGGTGGAGTTAAGTCTCTGGTTCTTACTACCAGAGTCCACCAAGACTTCCTCTGAGAGACACTTTGGAAAGCCAAGGGCTTCCCTGCCCACCCCCAACTTGAGGGTCTGTCACCTCAAGTTCCTTGGAGAAGTCGCTTGCTTCAGGTGGTGTCCCTGGCTGGACTGGGTTGGGTTCCTGCGGCTCTCCACAGTGTGAGGCCCCTTCACCTCCTCTGTAGGAAGGGTGAGAGTCTCCTGTTCTCTGGGGACCTTGGAGTCCCGGTCCTGGGTGGTGTCACTGGCTCTTACGGTGAGGCTGGATGCCAGCGAGGTGGTTATGGCTTAGAGGCAATTTGTTGAGTGTTTAGGGAGCTGAAGGCTGACTGTTCAGGGCCAGAACCCTGGCCTGCGGCTTCATGGACTTCTCCAGCTTAAATTCCTTTAAACCTTTACATTTCCCCCCAGCCAGGATCAGCACAGAGGCAAATGCCCACTATTTCATTCCTGCTTCTTTCTGCATTAATCACTCCAAAACCCTTTGTTTTGCTGTCACACATAATAAAGGACCCTGCAAACTTAATGCCTGGAAAGACCTTTGCAGTCTTCCATCATGCCTCACCACCCAGAGGGAACAGAATCCTTCAACAGTGGTTTCTAGTGGACCAGGACAACCATGCCAGGCTACACCCCAAACACCCACACAGGTCATTTTCTGTGTGCCCTCAGGCTCATGAACCTGCTTTGCCCTTGTCGGCGGGCCTGGTTAGAGAGGTGCCACCCAGTTGATCCCTGGGCTATCTCCAGGGCAGACAGAGTGGCTTGGCACAATAGACGTGTGGGGCCTCCAGCTGCTCCGTGGCAGGACGGAGCCTGGGTTTGGGGTGCTGTGTGAGTCCCCAGGTGGCACCAGACTGGGCTCTCGGTAGGGGAAGGAGGACATTTCTACTTTGCTGCTCCGGAGGGCCCTGCACTTCTCCTTCTTGTGTTTCATCCCAAGGCCTCTGCTGTGTAGAAGCCTTTCCGCCTCTGCAGGGAAGGTGGGCCTGGCCTGGCCTAGCGACTCCTTCCACTCCTCCTCTCGCTCCTCTTATCCCGATTAGAATCCTGGGCTGAGGCAGAATGGAAGTGGCTCTGGTGAGGTGCACATCCATCCTTGGGAGTGGTTTTAGTCAGAACACTATCAGCAGCAGGACTAAGAGAGCAAGTGCCATCCTCAGAGCATCAGCGTGACCTTCAAAGGGTCTCACACGTGAGGAGGACAGTGAGATGAATCCCTCACTTGCTCCATGCTGGTAGGATTTGGTTCTGGTACATGAGTAATCCAGGTTGCTCTTCCATGTTGACCCTGCCCTGAGGAGAACTGCTCCGGGTGGAAACAGTGACCTAAGGACACCCAGGGCCTAGGCTCCTTCTAACTATGGCTCCACCTTTCTCAACATATAGGTCCCACCTCAGAGGTCCAGCTACGAGAAAGGGGGAAAAGGGTTTGTCTTCTATTTGGGCTCCCTTTTGACCAGAACTTAGAAAAATGGCCACATCTGTCAAAAAAGGAGGCTGGGAAGTGTATGCTTGGGACACGATGGCCATGCATTCAGCCAAAAATGGGAGGATCTTCCACTTGAGACTCTTAACTCTTTCTGATCCTCTTTGGTCCTTTTAGTCAGCAAGGGCTTAGCCAGGGAGAGGCACTGGGATTCTGAGATGTCTCAGTTCTGTCTCTGACTGCAGGGTGGGTTAGGGGCCAGTTAGGGGGAAAAGGGTCTGGAGGGACCCACAGCCCCTAGCACTGCTCCCAGAGAGTCCTATTCTGGGCTCCCACTGTGCCCCTTTAGGGATGGTTCTGAGGCTGAAAGATTTGAGACAATAGGGAACATTTTGGAGGCAGTAGGGCTCAGGCAGCACCATCCCTGGTTCCTGCCTGGACTGTTTGGGTTCCTAGATCTCCCCAGCACCCACCCTGCTAAGGTATGGCTTAGGGCAGGTATCCAGCAAGTCAAGGAGGGGTGCAGGGCACCCCACTGAGGTTGCTGCACCCACCTGGTTATCTTAGCACCATCTTTCGCCTCTTGTCATGAAGAATTAAAATCTGTAATAGGGACACTAAGAGTGCTTCTTTAATGTGGCCCATCAGCTCCATCCTGGCCATTAGCTGGCTGCACGGGGGTATTAATCTAGTCGTCTCTCTCTGGCCTCGGTGAATTGTGATAAAAATGTCAAACAATTAGATTACATTGGCCACAGCACTGGTGTGATTGAGTGTCAAGGCAGCACACGTCCCTTGAATCACCCTGACAAAGGGAGTCATGCTCCACGCTGTGGTAAAAGCCACGGGACATGGGACAGATCTGAGAAAGGAAGGGTGTCACTGTGGGTTGGGTAGATCAGGGGTCTGCCCAGTGAGTGGGGCTGTTCTGCTGGACACCCATAGCCCAGCATCCCTCAGAGCCCAGCTGGGAAGGGATGTGGGCAGTGCAGGTATCTCCCTGGGGCGCAGATGCTGCCGAGATCCTGGGTCCAGGCTGAGCCCACTCTGTCAGGCACTCTCCAAGGCTACACAGCCCCGTGGTCACAGAGGAGGAGGGTAGCTGTCCACCCCACTGGGTCCAGTCCCTGTGTGCTGTGGCTGCTGAGGGCCCCCCTGCAGGGGTTGGGAGCAGCTGCCTTGCCCTTCTGAGGGACTGCGGCTGCCTTCCTTTAAGGGGTGAAGACGTATTGAAAATTGATTTCTCGGTTAGAAATGGGATAATTAAACTGGTTGTTTCTCTCTTCATCATCGTCATAATAAAATGAGAGGACAGTAGGGTTATGTATGGCGTGAAGTAATATTGTATGTCTTAATGCAGGAGAGCATTAATTGAATACAAATGGCCTCTCTTGAAGTTGCTGAGTTATATTTCAGCGATATGGGATAATGATGCCATTTAATCAACTTTACAAGATATAAAATTACTGGCTCCTCTAGGAAGACCATTAAGGAAAACAATTGTTCATAGCAAATTGAAAATAGGGTTTTAATTATTTAATACAGAAATTAAACTATTACAGACCAATGTTGGACTAGGCAACTTAATAGAAATTTATATACGAGCGTCTATGAACATTTTAGTTTTATTAACCTGCTGAATTCCTTAATCCAGAGCAATCTGTAGGCTGCGGTAGCTGTGCCTGTGAAATCGCTGCTCAGTGCTACGGAGCAGGAGGAGCCAGGCCAGGAGCCACCGGGGCTTGGACTTACCTCCCAGGGCATCAGGCGAGTGCGCAGCACAGCCCGCTAGAGAAGATGGGACCGCTCCTCTTGGGAGCGTCAGCGAGAGCTCCCAGGAGCCCGGGGAGTTTCTGCGTGCGAAGTGAAAGGCAGATAGATGCACCAGCTGGGGAGGGGCAGCCTTGTGGGTACCGAGGCCCAGGCAGATAGGGTCAGGGCCTCCCACGATGCAGAGAAGGTGGCTGGAGGCTGGGAAGGTAAGACAGGAGACCAGAGTCTCTGTGTCTGATGGCCATGCCTACAGGATGTGCCCGTAAGGTGCTGCTCGCGAGAGAGGAAATGAGGAATAAACAGGAAGTGCCTTCCTGTGCCTTCATCCCCTTTGCTCTGTCCCTTCTTGGGTGGGGTCTTCGGTGATCCCCTTCTAGGTCACAAGCTCGAGGCCTCTGAGTGAGTGCAGGGCAAGGTTAGGCCTGACCCTTGGGGTCCTGGTCTGAGCCAGCTTGGCAGGGGCAGATACGTACCTGCCTTCCTGCCTGGAGCGGCCAGCTCGCTCAGCTGCTGCTCCCGCTCGCCCTCACGCCCTCCTACTCAGGTGTGATTACTCGTGGTTTGCCGTACTCATCCAGAGAAGCCCACCACCCAGAGGACCTTTGGTGCCGGGGTGTCCAGGTCATGGGAGGCTGGGCTCTGTGCAGGAGCTCACAATGGCTCCTGGTGTTTCAGCAGCTGGTTTTGGGAAAGGGGTGTTTTAAAAGGGAACCCTGAAGTGGGAAATTCTTTGCCAACTGGGGAACTGCTAATGCCAAGTGGGAGCTCGCCCTAGCACTGACCTTCAATGTGACCTCTGGCAAGGCTAACAGGGAGGTTACACACAGGACCACCCAGCACCAGGGTCCAGGGTCTGCCTGCTCACGGACTGGGCCTCGATGCCATCATGGCCTGGGGGAGCTGTGAGGAAGGGAATGAGCTAGGTGGGCCTCTGGGGCTCCCTGCCCTTGCTCTTCCCCTGCTGTGGGCACGGAGCTGCTTGATCCCCATGAGAGGTCAAGGCCTGGTGCAGTGTGCATTCGTCAGGGGAGAGATGGGCTCTTGAGTGTCATGGTCAAGGTCTGGGTCACCAAGGGTGCATCTTAGCCTGGCTCCTTGATGGCCATCTGGGGCTTGAGCCTTAGCTATATTTCTTGGGGAGCGATTCCTCCCTGAAGGTGATCCTATTTCTACGTCACCTGTAACCTGCGCAAGTGGGTCACTTGATGTCAAGAGAGTCTGCGGTTGGGCATAGGCAGTGGCAGCCACCCTCTGGGACTCCAGGCTCTTTCTCTGGGCAGTCCCTTGCTGACCCACATCATCCCTACTGCATTCAGAACCTTCCGAGCCACGTGCCCTTTCTTGAGGGCCATCCACCATTCAAATTACTTCCTGTCTCCCATTATTACCAATAAATCCCAAGAGATTTCTTTTCTCCTTATAGTTTTTAGGGTTACATAAATTTCACCTTTGCAATTTTTTCATGCTTGAATATATTACAGGATGCCACTTCTGCTGTGGGAGCTAATTGATAATGTGATTTGTTATGTTGCTAGGACATAATTCAGAAAGTTATTTTAAAGCCTTTGATACATGGAATAGCACTCACTGTTTAATATTTCTCACATGAGTAGACACAGCATGAGGTAAAAAATGTGAGGCTGCAGATGAAATATCTCCAGAAGCTTTTATTCTTGTTGTTTGGGTGAGTGCCAAAGTCTTTCTAGAAGAAAGCTCATATTTCCAATGCTGTTCTGATTTGGATTTATTTCCTGGTCATTAGTTAGCTTTTTTCTTTTAAAACCAGAACAAGTATGACTATATATTTGGGAAAAAAAAGGAAAATCAAACAAAACGAGGAGGGCCACATATGACACTTTCAACATTATCAAAGGTGTTCATTTAATATATTTTAATGTAAAATTAATTATAAATTCACAGGAAGGGGCAAAAAGTACAGTAGTTCCCTTATCCACAGTTTCACTATCTATGGCTTCAGTTGCCCAGAGTCAACCAAAGTTGAAAAGTATTATACAGAAAATTCCAGAACTAAAATTCACAGATTTTAAGTTGTACCCCACAGAGATGGCAATCACCCCTTTTCCAGCATATCTGTGTTGTATGTGCAGCCTGCCTGCCAGTTCTTGGTAGTCATCTTGATCATTGGATCAGCTGTTGTGGTATCACAGTGCTTATGTTCAAATGACCCTTTTTGTCTGCCTAATGGCTCCAAGGTGCAAAAACAGTAAGGCAGAGGAAAAAAATCTTGGAATGAAACATGCACAGTGAACTCTTGGCACATGGCAACACTACAGGACTTATGGGGGAAATCAGTATACACAGAGTTCAGCCCCATCTGTGGCTTCAGGCGTCTGTGGGTGGGGGTGAGGTGGGTGTCTCTGAATGCATCCCCTGGAAGGTGACCACTGATGTAGCACTGTGGACTCTTGCCCATCTTTCCCAATGCTGACACTTTGCATAACTATAGTAAATAGCAAAATCAGGCAGCTGATACTGGTTGAAGGTATTGGTGAGCAATACTATAGGCCACATTCTGTCTTGGCCACCTTTACAGGTGTTCATTTTTCTGCTTGTGTGTGTGTGTGTGTGTGCACATGTGCTTGCACATGCAGCTTGGTAATCCATCCCTTGTATGGATATGTGTCACAGCCACAATCAGCATACAAAACTGGGTCATCATAAACTCCCTTCTGCTGCCTGCAGCCCGTCTCTGCCCTGTAACAATATATAACTTTTGATATTGGCTTTTATTACCCCGCAGGGAGCCTTGAGGTCGATCTAGGTTGTTGTATTAATAGTTCATTTGTTTTTATCGCTGAATGATTGCTACAGTTTGGATCTGAAATGCTCCCCAAAGGGACATGTATAAAGAAGGGATTGGTCCCCAGGATGGCACTATTAGGAGGTGGTGGAACATTTAGCAGGTGGAGCCCAGTGTGACATCCTGAGGTTACTGGGGCATTCTCTCAGAGACGTCTGTGGGATTCTGGACCAAAAACTCATTCTTTTTTTTTTTTGATTCCTGATCATGAAGTGAGCAGTTTTGCTCCGCTGCACACTTCTGCTGTGATGTGCTGCTCTGCCACTGGCCCCAAAGCAATGGGTCCAATCCATTATGGACTGAAATCTCCAAAACTGTAGCCAAAACAAATCTTTTCTTTTTAGAAAGTAATGATCTCAGATGACTTTGTCATAGGGTGACACTTGCCGGAGACCATCTGGGCTGTTTCCAGTATTCTGCCGCTATGAACCAAGCTGCTATAAATATTGATGCGGGTGCATTGCCCCAACATGTTTGTGTTTCTCTGGGATCGGTACCAGGCTGTGGCAGTTGCAGGTTTTGTGCAGTGAGAAAGTGTCAAACTTGTCATGAGCGGCTGGACCACCTCGCACTCCCAGGAGGGTGTGAGACACTGTCTGCCTGGGTCTTCTCTGGAAGTAGGTGCAATTACTATTTTTTAACTTATTATTTTAATAGGTATATATCAATAGTTCAATATGGTTTTAATTAATTTATGGTTTTTTCTTTTTACTAACTTTTGGTCACAAGTCAGGACTCAGAGAATCTTGGCGCTTGTCCAAAAGCGTTAGGGCAGCGCAGAGGACTTTGAGCTGCATGCTGGGCTCTGTGGACAGATGCTTCCAGCACATGGGGTCCCCTTGGACCTCTTCCTTCCTTCTGCTGCCTTTTCACCCATACTGCCCATGTGACACTGACATTGCAGTGACAAACAGCTCCAAACCCACACAGGTCAGGATGACGGGCAGCTCTCTTGCATTCACATGATCCCATGGGTGGGTCTCCATTTTTCGGTTTCCCATCACAGAATGAAGAAATGGCCCCACTGCTGTGATCTGGAAATGGTCTGAGTACTCCCCAAGGGCTCACATGCTTAAATTTAATCCCCACTGTGAGGTATTGAGGGGTGGCATTTGGAGGTGACTGGGGGCTTTAGGAGGTGACTTCAGGGAGGCTCCTCCCCCAATCCTTGTGGCTTCATAAGAAGAAGGGCACAGACCAGAAAAGACACACATGGTCTCTGTCTCTTGCCGTGAGATGCCTTGCACAGCCTTGGTGTCAGCAAGAAGCCATCACCAGAGATGATCTGTTGAACCTCTGGAACTAAGGATCAAAAAAACCTTCATTCTTTCTAACTCACCCAGTCTATTACTTTGTGTTATTCGCAACCAAAATGGAATAATATCCTACCTTAACCCTTTGCAGAGGAAAGGAACAGGCAGCTGGCAGGAAGAGCACACCATGGCTTAGAGCTTGGCCCTTTGGAACTATCCTATGCCTTCTCCTTATCCTGGCCAGAGGACCAGTGACTGGGTGAGAAGGATTCACAGCTCAACCCTGCAACTCCATGGCTGGAAGAGGCCTTCAAAAACCAACCCTATCAATGGCTACGTTTGATCCATGTGGTCATGCGAGAAGAAATGTGTTTGAAAATTTAGAAGGATCACCTAAAGATGAATTTCTTTTCCTAGAGGCTTAGTAGCAGCAGTCTGCAGCGAGCTGAGATGTACAAGTTTCTACACTAGAAAGGTGTCTCCTGAAGTTGCTTGCTGGCATACTCACCCCGTGCCAGGAGCCTTCCTTGTCCTGGGAAGCTCCCTAGAGGAGGCCTGTGCTTGTGCATGGCGGAGACAGTCACACAACTGGGTGTAAGCCCTCTTCCATCCCAGGCTGGAAAATGCTGGGCGGGTGCCTTTCACACAGGCAGCATCCTCCTTTTGACAATGCTAGGAGGAACTGGTGTTTGTGGCTAGGGTGGAGGCAGGAGATCAGGGGTCCCTCGGTGTGGGACTGACCTTTGGAGTGCCAGAACTTCCATCACAGGTGCTTAGGGCCCCAGAGACCACACGACAGATTTTTGTTTGTTTACTGAAACACACCAAAAACAAATTTGTGGCCTGACAGTTTTTATTGTTTGAGAAGCCAAGTAAGAGCAGAAGGTGGTATGCCCAGATATCAGCTGTTGGTTCAGGACCATGTGGTGGGGATTTCAGAGGCCAGGCTCTGTGAGGGGCTGGGGAGTGCCCAGGGCTAAGGAAGAGGAGGGCCTGGGGCGGGGGGAGGGGGAGCGGGGAGGTTCAGAGAGGCAGAGCAATGATGGTGGCCCTGGAGGAAAACGCTGACACCTGTAGCTTTCTAGAATCAAGCCCAGGTGGATGTCACCCAATGGCTTGGTGTGGCAATCCATACAGGACCAAGTTGAGGGCAGTGGGGAGGGTCTCCTCGCTTCGGGGCTGTGGCTGGAAGAACATCAGCTTGCTCTTGAAATTTTGCAGTATCTCATCTGTAGAGCATGGGATGGGGGCCTATGAACACCAAGGCTCACTGGGGGCAGCATGTCTAGGACCCGCCAGGATGTCCAGCCCCTGAAAGGGCTGCAGCACGAAGGGGAGGGGCAATGCTTTCGATCCAGCGGAACCTGAGGTCTCCCAAAAGGCTGATTTGAACTCATAAGTAGCATTCAGCTGTGGTTGGTCCTGCTACCTCCACTCTTTCTCACTGACACCAAAAGTATAGAGAGATGTGACCCAGAACAGGAAGCTGCCAGCCACAGAGCCAGGTATAGCCCACCCTCCTGCTTCTTCCATCCCCTGGCCCGGGAGCTGCTCGGGGAAGTCTCTTCTAAAGTCCTGAGGCTGGCCTTAGCCCTGCTGGGCACCCTCAGCTGTGCTGCTGCCCTGTGCAGGGCAGCCCATGAGCACAAGCATCACTGGTCCTTCCTTTTTTGTTTTTTTTTTAACACATGTTGTTTTAGGTTCATGTATTCTTTTGTATTTGCCCAAACTTGTAGCTCACTCTTAAGCAGTGGTAGTCATGCAGTGGCACTGCCCTGCTCTTTCCCCTACTTCACTGCAAAGTAACAAGCTGGCTACTCCACACACCAATGAGGGACATGTGTGGTAGAGTCCACTGCTAGGTTGTGTTTCTCAATTGTTATGAAGAAGAGCTGACGTCACCCACCCTCATCCACCTTTCTGGCATTTGTTAACTTGTTCATGCATCCCTCTCCTCACTCATTTATTCACTCACCCCCTCACTCAGCGCACTCATGGCAACTCTACCCCAGGCGCCTGCGATAAATCTGTCTTAAAGATTATTCCTCAGGGTAGTGCTAAATGCTAGTAGCAAGTGCGTGGTCTAATTTTTATACTGGTATCATATGTGAAATTTATCTGTGAGTTCTATTCTCTTCTTCTCTTTTGATATCTTAGCACTGAGGCTCTGTTTGCTCTGAAGGATAAATGGGTGGTTTTTGTCTTATCTGTGAGGACAGGTCACATCCCTATGCTCCTGCCAGAGACTTTGGCCCGTGAGGCTGGAGGCCGCCAGGGAGTTAGAGAGGCCATAGCAAGCATCGAACACGTTAATCACTATGATTCCAATAGGACACAGCTCAGCCTGGGGATTTATTTTCCCAGAGGTTATTTTGTGTTGGCTGGGGATTGCCTGCCATGTCCAGGCTGAGCCAGTTGCTACACTGCAGGCTGTCTGCCCCAGGTGGCCACATCCCCAAGAGTCCTATCTTTGGCAGAGGAGTGAAGCCCAGGTGTCACCTGAGCCTTCCTGTTTATTCCCAAAGAGCATGAACTAGCATTCTCAGGATCAGCACATTTTCCCTAAAGGATTTGGGGGTGACCTCACTGCTGCCATTCTTTGTTGAAGGCTAGCCTTGTCTACCCTCTTCTTCAGCTTGTGGTCACTCAAGAGGTTATTTAGACAGTGCTGACTTCTGGACAAGGACAACTTTCTCTCCGCTTGGCCATTAGTTCAAATCCCTTGGTTACCCAGCAGAAGAAGGGGCACCCTTTGCAGGACTGCAAGGATGGCATGTGCCCCTAGGTGCTGCCATGAGATGGTGGCTGCAAGGTAGCAACTACAGTGCTAACGGGCGGGCGATAGGATGAACCTTACCTTGGTTGACCATTTCATTGTTTCCCATCCTCTGAAGGAGACGCACTGTCTTCCCAATTGGCTTGCCAACTGCTAAGAGATCTAGGGAAGGAATGTCTCTCAAATGGGTGGGGGACACCCTGGGCAGGCCTCTGGGGGGCCCTGGAAGGACTCTGGGGCAGGCCCAAGTGCCCACTCACTCTCCCACAGGATGCTGGCCCGCAGCGCATTGTCCTGCATTCGCGTGGGCCACTGATTGGCGACGATGCTCCGGACCCCCACCAGGCTCAGGAAGATGGCAGTCTCAATGGGCCCCTTCAAGGACTGCTGCAATAAGCTGTGGGGACCCAGTACCCATGGGATGGCACCAAGGAGCCTGGGATAAGCCAGCACCTCCCCGGGCTGCACCCTGAACCGTATCAGCTGCTGGAAGGCTTGTCTGGACTGATGCTTCTACAGTTTTAAAGGTACCTTGATTTGTGGGTAATGTTATTTTAAAACTGTAGAAGCATTTCTGAGTGCTGCCAAATATACCTGGCAGGTCCTAGCCCGGGGATGGAGTTTGCAGTGAAAGCTGGCACCATGACCTGGGGACCTGCTTGGCTACCTCTGGTAGGGCTCATGGATCCTGTGTGTGTGTGTGTGTGTGTGTGTGTGTGTGTGTGTGTGTCGGGGGAGCTCTGAAGCTGAGGTGACTTTTCTACAGCAGGCCCTCTGTCTCCCAACCCAGCCCAGCACCCTACTCCAGGAAACCCCAAATGTCCAGCCAGGCCATGAATTCTTGCGTTACTATAGCAGTCTCACTGACCCAGGCACCTGCCCCCTCTCTAGACTTGAAGACCCAGGTCCTGCCCTTTTCCCATCCTTCCATGCCAGCCTTGCTCCACTCCACCTTCTCCTGTCCTTGGTGACCCAGGCCCTGCCCTCTGCGGTCCTTCCAGGTCCTCACTTCTAACAGGGCTCTTTCAGTAGAGGGTGTAGAGACTGTTCCTGCATCCCCTCCACCCCCCGCCGGGCTCACAGGCACCTCTTGCCCTCTGAGGTTTCCATCTGCCGCCGCAGGCTCGCGCAGGACCGCATCAGGTCTAGCAGGACCATCACCTGGCACTCTGCAGGACACCACGAGGCCCAGCTCAGCAGCTGCTACCTCATGCACCCAAGGACAGTGGGGAGCAGGAAACACTGACAAATCAGCCCAAGGCTCAGACTTGTCACGCAACAGCTCCTTTTCAGGGACCCACTAGGCACACCCAGACCGGACAGCAGAAAGTTGGGCAAAGCCCATTCTGAGGCCTGGGGTAACTCTCCTGCCCAGCAGTGGAGGGTCAATGGCCCTGTCACACTGGAAAGCTTGTGGCATTCCTTGAAGAGGGGAATGAGGCTCACTGAGGCTAGGGAGTAAGCTGGCCACAGTCTGGAGTCAGTGTGTCCCTAGTGGAAAGAATTGGATGGTTGGCCAAGCACCCTAGGTTTCTGGGTGAATGAGGGTTTCTGGGATGAGGGGGCAGCTCTGAGCACAGAAAGTTTGGCCACTTGGACTAGGCATGCCCATTGTAACAGGGTCCAGAGTCCAAAATGTGCGTCGAGTCCAAAATAACTGCAGAAACTCCTACAAATGCATAGGGAACTGCTGCCCAGCCACCGGGTGGCCTTGCTGAGGTGGGCTTTAGGACGTTCTCACAGCCCGGTGTCCAGCCATGTGAGGACTAGTGAAGTCTGGCTATGGAGAGAGGGTACTCACCTTGCAGATTCATGGCAACCAGTCTCTCCACTAATATATGCGACAGGAAGCTCTCCATTCCATAGAAGAAGAAGCCTCTGCAGCTGCCCAGCACCTGCTCCCACTCAGCCTGGCTGCGCGGGGTGAAAGGCAGCAGATGCTGCACCTCCTCGGGCTGCATTCTTACGTCAGCTGTCCCCCTGTCTACCTGCCACCCCAAACCTTGCCCTGTAACCCAGCCTGTTTTTATTTCCCAGTGCCCACAGTTGGCCTCTCTCTGATGGGTTCTCCCTGGGAACAGACTTCTCTCTAGGAATAAACACACATTTCACTGGACGGTACTGGTTCTGGAAAATACTAGCGGGGGGCTTCTCTGACAGCCAAGTACCACAAAATTCTGGAGGCACCAATAAGTGTCTCTGATATTGCAGACAGTGACCAAACTGGGGCCCCCACCTTTCAAGTCCTACCCTCAGCAATCCTACCCTGAACACACCCTACAGGTGCCTTCCCTTGCACACCCTGTCCCAGCACACTGCTCTCCACCCCACTCGCACAAAGGATAGGGTTGTATGCAGGGGCCTGTGACATGGCGCAGTCTGTCTCCTCTGCCTGCAGCCCTCACTCTTGACTGGCCACTCGTCAGTGTGTCTGGACTGAGTCTCAGGTGCTGTGGAAGCCTGACTCTGCTGCTGAACTCTCTTCTACCAGGTGACCCTGGGGCTCTGGTCTCATCTGTAAAGCGAGGTAACCACAGCACCTCCACCCTGTGCTATGTCTGGGGCTCCATGGGATAGACCTGGTAGGGATGGGAAGGGACTGTGGTGGGTGTAAGTGTTTTCTGGCTTTGGGTACTTGGCAATGGCTGCTGGAGAACTGAATCCAAACCTTGGGAAATTCTGACTTCCCAGATGCCCCACCCATCGTGCAGTGAACGAGTCTCGGTATCTTTCCAAAATCTCCCGCGTGATGGAAACAGGAGTCAGCACTTCTGCAAGGAGAATTGGAGGGATACAAGGCATAGTTTTATATCCTGGAGGTGTGAGGGGCTGGGGACACTGAGTCCCCTCACCCACTGGCCCAGGGAAGGAGTCAGTGCTAGATGCTACACCCCCACCCCGGCCTTTGTGGGCAGATGGCTAAACGAGCTTAGGAAAAGAAACAGAAAAATGGAAATATTTGCAACAGCAAAGGGCCAACACTCATTTAGATTGAGAGCCCCAGAAGAGGGGCACAAGAGGCCACCTGGAGTTCATTTCCACACAGCTGCAAGCAGAGCCGGTGGCATGAACAGCCTTGGCGTATGCTGTCGGGGCTGCGGGAGGCGCTCACCTGTGCCCTGGGCCTCCTCGAATGGATCCACGACATCTGGGTCTTGGTCAAGGATAAACAGGGGCAAGAGGTGGGGGGTCTCGGGGTCAGAAGTACCCGACAGAGGATACATTTGAAGCTGTCTGAGTCGACAATGATGCAGTCTGATGGGATGATCCGGACTGTGGAGCTCTGCGGCGACAGACACAAGCAATCAGGCTTCTGCCACCCACTGTGGAGATGGGCCGCTGACCTCTAGCTGGGCCCATGCCGGCCGCTACTCTGATGCGCTGCGCTGCCAGCCTTGATAGCTCTGCCAGAGTCACAAGTGCTACGGATCCCAGGCCCCTTGGCCCCTCTGTTCACCTACCTTCATGCCCTTCTTCCCCGGGATTTTCTTTTTGAAATCTTTGCTTTTGCCCTCCTTTTTCACACTTCCTTCTGCTGAAGACAATACAGCGAAGTGGTGACACGTTGGCAGAGGTGGCGGTTACAAAACTTTGTGACTATACTGAATGGCACTGCACTGTTCAATTTAAAAGTTAATTTTGTGGGCTGGGTGTGATGGAACATGCCTGTCAGCCCAGTACGCTGGGAGGCTCGGGCAGGAGGATGGAAAGCTCAAGCCCAACTTGGACAGTTCAGTGTCCCACCCACTCCCATTTTTGTTTAAAACTCAGTACAAAGGCTCTGGGCTTAATCCTTAGTATGGCAAAACCAAGAAAATAGTTAATTTTATGTTCTGTGAATTTCTCAAATAAATAAGCAGTGAGAACAACTAACTTTTAAGTTTTGTAGAGTCAAATGGCAATAATTTCTCAAATGCAAAGGGTTGAAGGCCTGGAAAGGCCCTTAAAATGGACCAGAAGGACCAGTTTCGAAAGGCTCCCAGCCCTCCCGGATGAACATTCACACTCTGTCAGGCACTCACCATGCCCACATCCCTGCTGGTTCCTTCTGCACAGGAACTTCCGGCCTTTCTACACTGAACAGTCCCTACTGAATCTTTTGAAGCTCTGAGTAGACAGCTATGGCCATCTTCTTTTCTCCAGACCCACTGCTTTCTCTCCTTTTTGGTTTGCCTGGGCCAGGGCCTCCAGGGACAACAGAATGGAGGAACAGGTCTGGGCTCTCGGCCTCTTCCCATTTCATGGAGTACACGTTCTTGCGGAGCCCTACAAGAAGGAGCTGAGCTCTGATGACTCCTAAATTAGGATGAAATCCACTTCCATGCAGCTCTGAGACACAGCTCAGGCCTCGCTTCACCTCTCTCACGCTCTTCCACCCCAGCCCTCCCAGGAGCCTACTCACTCGGTTTCTGAATAGCAATCAGTTTGCATTTTCTAGTATCCTACAAAAACTAAATCCACTATATAGTCTCTTTTTTCTGGCTTGTTGGAATAATTCTTTTGAGATTCATCCAGTTGTTGCAGGTGCCGACACCTAAGCCATTACCCTTTACTGCTGAGTCATATTCCATTTTGTAAATATACCATTATATTTTGTCCCATCCACTCACTCAAATGACCATCAAATAGTATCTGAACATTTCATTTCAGTGGTTTTCAGATGTGCTTTCATTTACTTATCTATTATTGTTTTTCTTTTTGTTTTTGTTTGAGACAGGGTCTCACTGTATATAGTTCTTTTTAAAAAAATTTTATTTAAAGAGAAAAACAAAACAAAACAAAACAGAAAAAAAGGGTAGCAACAATACAGAATTCCAAGGGAAAAAAGAAAAGAACAAAAAACACTAAGAAATCACTACTTGATAAATTACATACTGTCATCTTAGAAATAGTTGTTCAAGTTACAAAATTAAAACATACGAAGTACACATTCGAACAATGAGACCGCTAACAGTTCTGCTCAACGATCTAACCAGAACAGTAATATGGTCATCTATCCTATACACTTAAACATACATGCAGTTATACCCTTTAGAGCATTTTCTTTTCCTCTCTTTTTTACAGTAGCAATTACATATTTTGGGTTTTCTTACTCCTACATTTTTTATTACTTTTTACACTAGAGACACAATGAGACATTTATAAATATGATTCTTATTAATTTCACTAGTAAGGATAGTCTCAAGTTGTCTCCATTTACCTATGAAGGCCTCAAGATCATCCTTCTTCATAGCTGAGTAATATTTCATTGTATAAAAATACCACATCTTTTTCATCCACTCTGTGGTTGATGGGCATTTTGGTTGTTTCCAAGATTTAGCTATTACAAATTGTGTTTCTATAAACATGCATGCACATATATCACTGTGATATGAACTTTTCAGTTTTTCTGGGAAAATACCCAGGAGGGGAATAGCTGGGTTGAATGGAGCTTCCACTCCTAGTCTTCTGAGAATTCTCCATACTGATTTCCATAGTGGTTGCACCAGTCTACACTCCCACCAACAGTGGAGCAGTGTTCCTTTTTCCCCACAGCCTTGCCAACATTTGTTATCAGTTGATTTCTTAATGGCAGCTATTCTTTCTGGGACGAGATGAAATCTCAATGTTGTTTTAATTTGCATTTCTCAAATGACCAGTGATGGTGAACATTTCTTCACGTATTTATTTGCCATTTGTATATCTTCATCTGAGAACTGTGTGTTCATCTCAGCTGCCCATTTTTGGAGAGGGCCTTTGAATTTGGGGGGCTTGATGTTTTTCAATTCTTTATATGTTCTTGATATAAGTCCTTTGTCTGAGGGGTTGCGGGCTAAAATTCTTTCCCATTCTGTGGGTTTTCTTTTCACTCTGTTGGTGATTTCTTTTGAAGTGCAGAAACTTTTCAATAATATGAGATCCTAGTTGTTGATTCTCTGAAGTGTTTCCTGTGC